>OMKR01013249.1:2798-27880 GCA_900302355.1 Cyttopsis rosea | reverse complement strand
ACTCTGCCATGCAGGCCATTTTTGCCCAGTCTCTTTCTTATGGTGGAGTCATGAACACTGACCTTAACTGAGGCAAGTGAGGCCTGCAGTTCTTTGGATGTTGTTGTGGGGTCTTTTGTGACCTCTTGGATGAGTCGTCGCTGCGCTCTTGGTGTAATTTTGGTCGGCCGGCCACTCCTGGAAAGGTTCACCACTGTTCCATGTTTTCGCCATTTGTGGATAATGGCTCTCACTGTGGTTCGCTGGAGTCCCAAAGCTTTAGAAGATAGATAGATCTCAATTACTTTCTTTCTCATTTGTTCCTGAATTTCTTTGGATCTCGGCATGATGTCTAGCTTTTGAGGATCTTTTGGTCTACTTCACTTTGTCAGGCAGGTCCTATTTAAGTGATTTCTTGATTGAGAACAGGTGTGGCAGTAATCAGGCCTGGGTGTGGCTAGAGAAATTGAACTCAGGTGTGATAGACCACAGTTAAGTTATGTTTTAACAGGGGGGCAAACACTTTTTCACACAGGGCCATGTCACACAGGGCCATGTAGGTTTGGATTTTTTTTCTCCCATAATAATAAAAACCTTCATTTAAAAACTGCATTTTGTGTTTACTTGTGTTGTCTTTGACTAATATTTAAATTAGTTTGATGATCTGAAACATTTAAGTGTGACAAACATGCAAAAAAATAAGAAATCAGGAAGGGGGCAAACACTTTTTCACACCACTGTACATATAGCTCTAGTATGGAGGACGGAAGCTGCCAAAATTAGAAATAAATGAATGACTAACTAATAAATAAATGACTCGATAAATAAATTAATATGCCAAATTAATGCCTACATAATATACCAAATATAAATGTAGGCATTAATTTACTGATAAAATGTGACATAAATTGATATTTCTGTTTTAATTTGCCTCTGTATTTATTTAACTTTGTATTAATTCCCCTATTTATTTACGTTCCTATTGAAATTTTCCTATTATTTATTAATTTTTAAATCGATTAATTTATTTTTGAAATTATTTCTTTTTTTTTTGCTTTTATTTTTTATTTATTTTAAATTCATTTAGAAATTTATTTATTAATATTATTTATTTTCTATTTCTATTTTCTATGAGGGGGCTGTCATTCAAAGTGTGTCATGGGGTCAACTTTTCGCCTATTGGTTGATCGACATCAGAGTGTTAAACATCATATTTAAGATCTCATACTTACAAGCACTCCAACTCCGCCAGTCTGTTAGCTGCCCTAGCTGTTTACCTGACGCCAGACAGCCCTCTACCCACTCCTTTTCACACGCTCTCCTTCCTACAGCTACTTCCTACCTGCCTTTTCTGAGTTTGATTGCTAAAACTGAATATGAAAGTAAAGCCTCCTCATTTGCATAATGAAGAAGAAATGTATAACAAAAATGTATAAATAAAATTATACAGAAATAAATAAGTTTGGTGAAATAAATAGGGGGGGAATGCAAAGGGAAAACAATTATTTATTTTTAAATTTTGGCAGCTTCCGTCCTCCATACCTTACATGTATATGTATATAATGTACAATATCTTCAAAAATAATTGGAAATGTAACAACTTTTGTTCATCAGAATATTTTTATTGGATTTTCAAAGTAATGGAACGAAAAAAGCAATCTGTTTAAACTTGAAAAAAAATTTCACTCATGAAAAAGAAAGAATGGCCTGGATAGTATTAATGGTACCCTTTTCTGATACTTAGTTGCACAACCCTTGTTAATGATGACAGCTCCCAAATGTTTCTTGTACCTTTCTGTTGGTACTTTCTCCCACTCTTTGATTGCAGTGTGTTTTAGCTCTTGAATGTTTGCAGGATTCCTTTTACCAATTGCAGATTTCAGCTCTTGCCCCAGGTTGTTAATAGGATTGAGATCAGCACTCGCACTATTCAGTTTTTATGCTACTATATATAATTATTATTTTTTGTATACTTTATTAATCCCTCTGGGGGAAATTAGTTCTCTGCATTTGACCCACCCTATACCCCAGGAGCAGTGGCTGCAAACTCCACACAGAAAGGTGAAGCAACAGTGCTAACCACTCAGCCACCATGCCGTGTTGTGTATCAAGCAAATTAATGTGTGAAGACTAAAGTTGTTTCACTGTCCAATGTTTTTCAGAAGATATTGTACGTTATATACCTAAATTGACCATTGGCCAGAATTGTATATGCACTCCCAGATCAAGCACTCCTGCCTGCTTCCTTTTCTCCCACAACCTTGCTCTCCTCCCACCTAGTCCTGAATATTTCTAGTCTTTTTCTATATTCACCTCTGTTCCTTTCTCTCCATACACTCTTCCGCTACTCATGAGAAAACATGGAGGCCATTGTAGTTGGGAGGTCCTGGGCACTGCCAGGTGCAACCACTTGTATACGCTCCCAAGATCAGGCAGCCTCTGTCTGTCTGTCTTTCTCTCTCTATTGCTTGCTTTTCTATGTTGTGTGTCTCTGTTTCTCACAGGCAATGTCCTCTCTCTTCTACTGCCCATTCAGAAGTTCCACAATGCTCTCTCTCTGGCCGATCCCAACCCCGCCCCCTTTGCTCTCAACCATCCCTGGGTTTTCACACAACTTCCCCATTAAAATACATTAAGTGATTTCAGATTTTTTTTCCTGCCTCATGAAGGGGCTTTCACATAGGATGCGGTGTGTGCTGCGCTTGCCACTTGGTGGAGCGTAGGTGCAGAGCTGGGCCCTTCACATAGGATGCGGTGTGCGCTGCGCTCAGTGTAGCACATGCATCCACGCTTTTGGTTGCTATGCGAAAATAAATTATCGATTGAAATGAAAATTGGACTGCTGTCAATACTTCTACAACAGGAATATTGTTTATGGTCTTACCATTTTAAGTTCAGTTGGCCTGTATGAAATATTACATTTACATTACAATATTACAAATATTACATCCGTGCATCGCTGCGCCTATGCTGCGCAGCCAATACACACCAGTGGAGTTTAGAGGGCACCGCGTCCTATGTGAAGGGCCCTTAAGAAATACCCTTGCTTCACCCTCCCTATTACCCCTCTGTTCAGCCCTCTGCTCTTCCTTCCTCTGCCTCTCATGTGCCATGTCTCGTCTTTCCTTTGGGAATTCTTCAGGTTCCATGTGAAGCTGACAGAAATGGTTTCGATTTTTTTGACGGCTAAAATAATTTCACTTGAGATGTGCAGGGCTCAACACTAACTTTTAAAAGTGGTTGCCAGGCTGGCAACCAGCTATCAGCTTGTGATTGCTGGAACTGAAAATATGGTTGCCATTTTTAGTCACCTTATATTTTTAGTTTAACCTCTTTATTTTTATTAACATCTTTAGTGCCGCGAACCCGCCGGTGGGTTCACTGCGTCTGTCTTTGACAAACTGTCGCGACATCACAGTTTTGAAGCTTGCTTCGAAGCTTACTACAGATCCAGGCCTATCCATAGGTGGTTAGCATGTCATGCTAACTCGCTGGGAAGCTCCAAAGTCGGCAATCTTTTTTGACAAAAGTAAATGGGCTTGACTGTATTCAAACGGGTCCCCTGACCTCTCACATCAAGATATATGGATGAAACTGGGCTGATTAGAACTGCAAGAGCCTCGGTTTCACAGCCACAGTGTAGCTAAACAGCTACACAGGCTAAGTTAGCTTCAGGCCACTTCAGTCCCCTCCTGCAGACGGTCCTTGGACACCTGCAGAAGGCAGCGGACGATGCGGAGACGATCCAGCGACACATAGCGCGTCCCCCATCCCGACGAACTTCCAGCTACGGGTGGGCTAGAGGCGCCACCTGGCGCCATCGCCAGGGCCAGAGGCTCCGCTGCTGCACCCCGGCCCCAGTCTCCATCAGCTCTTCCTCCACTTCTGCCGCTTCCCGGGTTCCAACCTCAGCCGGCTCCTCAGGCCCTGCCACCTTTCTAGTGAGGCTGCAGCGGCTGCCGTGTGGCCTGCTCCTGATCTAACCCTCCACAGGAGCCGCCCAGGAAGCAGGCCAGGTGACAATGACTCGTTGGAGGGGATGTGTGTGTATATAATGTGAACATTCTTGGGATAAAACACTTACATCACACTAACAGAGCTATCACGTGCACCACACCACACCATAGTCTGTTCTCGAATGTTCCGACTCAGCCGCAGCTGTGACATACATTTCCCCCACACTTATGAAGCCAACGGTCTCTAGCTACCCCGCTAAGAGACGGCTTGAGCTGCCACCTCCAGAGCGGCGTTTGCCCTTTGTCTCCCACGAATCTGCACAGGTCTCTGAGGCTCCCCGAGGTGACGGCGCCTCCCCCAACATGCGCCACTTCCTCCCCGCAACCCCTGGTGGGTGATGGTGCACGAGTGAGAGAGAGGATGCTTGCCGGGGTCATGGTCTCCAGGTTCCCCCTTATAAGCAGCGGCTGCCGGCTTCTGGCCTTGTGTCTCCCCCATGTCTGAGTATGGCAGAGCCCGCGTGTGTGGCTCACCTCGTGAGCAGCCCTTTCGAGTCAAGCCCCCCATGGCTCGCCCCTGGACATTCTCTGGCATGTACGACGGCGGCAGGGGTTCTGGCATGGATCGTCTCAATGACGATCACAGCTCTCCAGAAGAATACTTGTCCACTCTCTCGAGTGCTACTCGGTTCCCATGGATGGATGGATGAACAGGCTGATCAGCAAGGGTTACACTCTGCAGTTCGCCCTGCCTACCCGCCGCTTCAACGGGATGTCACGATGAGAGCACTGCTGTCAGTGAGTGGAGTCGCTGACAGCGCTTCTCCACCGCGTCATGCCCCATCGGATGGTGACGGCGCTCTCGGTCATGTGACCGTTGGGCATGATGTCGGCGGTACATGTGGTGGTCCCCCTGGGTGTGCTCCACATGAGACGTCTCACATCACGGACACATCTCTCTCAGGTTGGGGAGGGACGTGTTTGTCACAGGTGGTGGGGGAGCAGTGGCCAGCCCATGTGTCTCTCCACATAAATGCACTGGAACTCCTCACTGTGTGGAAGGTGATCCAACACTTCGCCCCACAGTTGCAGAATCAGCATGTTCTGATTTGCACGGACAACAGGGCAACAGCAGCATACATAAATCGCCAGGGAGGAGTGCATTCGGCACAGCTGTTGAACATAGCCACACAGTCACCCTCTTTTGAAGCATTTCCTTCGAGAGGTGCGGAAACATAGGCCGGTGGCCTGTTCTTTGACTCCTCAGTGGGACTTGGCGCTGGTTTTACGCTCGTTGGTTAAGGCCCTAGTCAAGCGCTTGGACCAGGTTCCACTTAAATGTCTGTCAGCCAAAACAGCACTGTTGTTGGCTCTGACATCCGACGACCAGAGGGATTTTATCCTCCATGGTGTTGCATGGAGGAATGTTCCTAAATGTTCATAAAGGAACAGGAGGAATGTTCCCCCTGTTCCTTTATCTGTTTTTATTTACAGGATGCCTCCCGCTTTTTGATGACTCACTCTGTACTGAGTGTCTTGTCAGAGTAACAGATTCGGACGGTCTCCTCCTGCCTGTTGGCATTATAGAGGTATATGTCTCCCTTCTCTGTTGCGGGATTGTTACAACACGTAACTTTCGTCTTCGCTTCATCACAGCAGTAGGTTTCATTCATTCTTTCATTTCATTCCAACCTTGCCCCAACAGTATGAATTCAGTATTCTTTTGTACCGTTGGTTATTGATGCTTTGTGTGCGTCAATACGCATGGCGCGATGGTTGGGCATGATGCGTTAAAGTTCTTCGTGTAGAGTAGGAACTTCTGTGCTTGTGGTACTGTATGGGCCAGTGAGCCATAGACAATATCCTGCTTCATCTTTAACCCACTAGCGACAGCCTTAAAGGACAGCTTATACGAAATAGAACGATAGTTGTAACCCAGATTCTATGTGTATAAGCGTCACTGGTTCCTTAGATGGCTGAAGAAAAAGCTGTTTTTGGGAGCCAATTGATGTTCGCACTCGCTATTTATACGCTAGGTGCGGAAGTAGGTGGGGCCCATGGTAGTGTGCGTGGACTAAAAGTTTTCAGTGCTGTGCATGCCCCAGGCTGTCGCTAGTGGGTTTCCGGTCCACTGTGCATTTTGGTTCTGTGTCTCCGGCCAAAACCAATAAAACAGAGTGTTTTAATTTTAGATTTATTTATTTCCGTTAGTTTCATACTTGTATGAAACAACATTTTTAATCACAACTGAGTTAAGGGAATGGAATGAATGAATCAAAAGCCTGTGTGTCTCGAGCTGTGCGACAAGTCACGCACATCTCCCCATTGCTTTCCGCTGCTATGGGACTTAATTTAGTAAAAACTGGATGTTGTTTTTGTGTGAATACTTTACTTATAAATAATAAATCCTGCACTTCTGTAACGGGGAGAACGGGGGAATTTCCCGACCAGAGCGCGCAAATGAGTCTGCACTTCTGCGTGGGCGGAGGATGTCAGTTGAGCAGGCGGTCCTTCAATGTGGCCCAGGACGCATTGCATTTACACTGCCAAACGATTGGCGATATCTGCGAGCCAGACCACCTCCGAATGTGGTCTGAGCCATCGGATCTCAGCCCACACTGAGGATGCATTGGGTGTGTTTACACTCTGCATTAGAGCTATCCGATAGCTATCGGATCACCGAAGATGCATGTTAATGCCAAGTATAAATGGGGTCTTGTGTGTCTCTGTCTCTCTCTTACACCCACATGTATATGCTCACCACACAGACAATAAGAATCCTGTCCTTTTTGTTTGTTTGTTTGTTGTTTGTCCCCTCATTGTTAACAGTGGTAAATTCTAACTTTCATCTTTCCATTTAAAAGTCACTCTCCACCAGATGAGGTCTGAGTCATGGTCATTATTAATGCTGTCTGTCTACAAAGATAAGAACTGGTTATTGTATTGTAACAGCTATATATAATAGTGTGTGTATGTGTATTTTTCATTAGTTTTTATTTTTATTTCGTTTTTAATTTTTGTTTTCAATTCAGTATATTTTCAGTTCGTTTCCAGAGTGGGTTTGCTCGTTTCAGTTTTTTTTTTTAATGTTTACTTTTAGTTTAGCTTTTATTCGTTTCAGTATTGTTGTGTTGACAAATTTGACCAAATTGACAAAGACTAAAACTAAAGACATTTCCTGTATATTTTTATTTTATTTCATTTTATAATATAATATATTACACAATATGTTAATGTAAATGTTAGTTTTTGTTTTTATTTCCATTAACTAAAATGTTCTTTTCTCACCTAGTTTTAGTTTTTAGCTTATTTTTAGTTAACTGTAATAACCTTGCTCTACTGCCATCCACTGTGATTGACTCTTCGGCAGACAGCGCTGCAGCAGCCTGGCAGGAGAGATGATCCATGGACGGTGCGCTGGGATTTTATAACTGAACTATGAGCATTGTTCAGTTATAAAATCCCAGCGCACCGTCCACGGCTACAGGACGCACACTTCTGCTTTCTCTGACTGTGTGGAAATTTGATGTTTTTCCGAGGGAAAATTCATCCGATCAGCGGTGACATCACCGCTTGCGCTTTCGCTGTCATCTTCCATTGTAACAGCGTGAATCACAAACACTAAAAAGAAGCAGCACTCCAAATGTCTGGAAATTTAAATGATATAGACAGAGAGCTGTTCAACTCAGTGTACGGATACACAGAGTACCGTGTGCACAGGCACGTGCGCATCGGTGCGCACGTGAGTAAATGCACCAACGCACGTGCAGCGCTCTGGTTCCGACTGTAGCTGCAATATTTAAATATCACTAATGCAACAAATTGATTTATTTTTTGGGTGCACGTTTTGCTGTTTGCTGTCCCTATTTTTTATGTTAAAAAGTGGTTGCTAAAGGGGGCAACCAGAGGCCACTTGGTTGCCAATTGACTCAATTTGTTTTTTGAGGGTAACCGGGCAACCTGTTTAGCCCTGATGTGTTCATATAATTGTAACAAGCTTTTATAACCTTTCGCTACAAACAGTGGGAGCTTTTACCGTGTTGCCATCTCTCTCATTGTGATGTCCTACTACATATAAATATATCTGATATCTCTTATTTTTTACTGCATATTCCTGATACCTCCATCTCCTTTTTATCCCCCCTTCTCTTCCCTCTATTGGCTGTTCTCCCAGGTGATTGATGGGAAGCTGGCCCCTTTTTTGACCAAGGTGATCAAGTTCGCCAGTGCTCACGTGTTCAGCTGCAGCCTGTGCCGAGAGAAGGGCTTCATCTGTGAGCTCTGCCAAAACGGGCAGGTCATCTACCCCTTCCAGGAGAGCGCCACCCGGAGGTACAGCCGCCAAACGCCATAATGAAACAAGAGTTACTGTGGCTTTGTAACTACAGCTTCTATGGAGGAGGCTCCGCCCCTTATTGCCCCCCCTCCTATAGGTATACATCCAACCCGCGTAAGCGCAACTACTGAAATTCATCACGTGCACTCGCTTCAGTCAATCAAGATGGAGCAGCATAGCCTGTATAAACCCGGAAGTCCTCTGAAAACAATTCAGCAAGACTGATGGGGTTCCAGTGGGGTATAAAACCCTAATGGGCTACACCTCCTTGATAGAACTGTAGTTACAAAGTTACAGTAACTCTCGTTCTATGTCAGGAGGCTACGCCCCTTAGGCGCGACGCTCATATTGATGTACCGGGGACGGAGACCCCAGATACTATACTGGACTTGAACACGCCTCAAGTGCGTAACGGTCCAGGGTGAAGGCTGAAGCAGCCAAAGCTGACAGTGAACGCGACATGCGCATATTGCAACCTTGGCAATTCATTGTGCCCAAATAAATGCCAATGGGAAGCACCACACACACTGTATACACAGAGAAAGGGGGTCCGGAGACTGGTCGGTGCATCCCGACCCGCCGACTCATAAGCCATCGCGATACAATCGCATAACCGATGAGAAAGTCGCTGTGCAGAGAGCGGCCGGCCAAGCACAGCCACTCCATAGCTCACAAACAGTTGTTGTGACAACCAAATTGAAGCTGTGCGGTCCACATAGCATGCCAGCATGTGCCCAGGACACAGACAGTGAAGTTGCTCCTCCCGCACATCCTGGTGAGGAGGGGGAAAATAGGCATAGAGGGTAATCACCCTCAATCTGTATGAGCTCATCACAACCTTAGGTGTAAACATCGCACTGCTGAGATCTCCATTAATGGCTAAGCAGGCAGGTTGCACGGAAAGAGTGCACAGATCCCCGACACGCTTTGCAGAGGTCAGAGTGTCGTCTTAAAAGACAGCAGCTTCAATGGGATCTGAGACACAGGTTCGAAGGACGTGCTATAGAGCGTGTCCAGAACCACCTCCAAGTCCCACTGAGGGACGACTGCGTGCGTCACAGGACACGTACATTGCAGCCCCATCAAAAAACGCTTCACAAGTGGGTGACCAAACACCCCCATTTGCGAAACCCTCATGACAAGCCAAAATCGCCGCCGCGTACACCCTATTGGTGGACGGTGCGCTGCTCGTCTATGAGAGACTGCAGGAATTCCAGTATAGGAATGACACTGCAGCACTGTCACACCATTGTTCGAACACGTTCCACTTGGAGGTTTAGAGCTGGACTGTGCGCGTGAGCCCACAATGGCCTGTGACAGTCCATGCTGTTCAAGCCTGCGTCATTCAAACCTGCGCCATTCAGGAGCCAGGCCCACAGAGGACGTCCCAGGAATGTTAAGGGTGGTGTGCAAATGCGTCCACTCCTGGGGAGGGGTCGTGTGGAGAGAGAACCACAGGGGACACTGAGCAGTCTCTCTCGACACAAATAGGTCCACCCGTGCTTTCCCGAATAGTCTCTACAACTGGAACACTATATCCGGGTGGAGGCACCATTCTGCCTCGCAGGGGCCTCCCCGCGACATGAGGTCCGCCCCCACGTTCAGGTGGCTCACCGACAGAGAGCGAAACCGCAGCAGCGCCCATTTCCACAGACTCTCAGCTGTGTAATGGAGCGCTGGTGACCCCTTGGCGGTTGATGTAAGCACATCTTGGCCCCGTACCAGGGGTTCGAAGTGCTTCAGGACCAGTAACACGGTCTCCAGTTCCAGGAGGTTGATATGTTGTGTGGACAGGGGCCACATGCCCCCTACCGCCTGACTGCGACAAGTCCCAGTTTATCATGAACCCCAAGTCTGTGAGGTATGCGATCACAAGCTTTGTTTGTGCAACCGCTGGTTCCGCAGAAGGAGCTAGGATCAGGAGGTCATCGAGATATGTCAGGATTCTGACCTCTTGACGACGCAGTGGCAACAGTGCCGTCTCAACGCAGCGGGAGAACACTCTGGTGTACTCGTAGGCTATTCTCTGGAAGGCCAAACGGAGGAATCTCCTGTGTTTTGGTGCTATCGAGACGCAGAAGTACGCATCCTTCAGGTCGATGCTTGCGCAGAAATCCCCTTCGTGGACCGCCTGCAGCGGCACCTTCATAGTGAGCATGCAAAATGGGCAAGTCGCTATGTGGCAATTCAGTGTGCGTAGATCCAGGATCGGACGCACACCCCCTGTACACTTTGGAACCAGAAAATAGTTTGAGTAAAACCCTCTGTTCCGAAGTTTCGTGGGCACATCTGTCAGCTCCCTTGCTGAGGAAAACTGCTATTTCTGCATTTAGAGCTGCATATTTCTCAGATGATGTCATCAGCTTCCACACTACGCCCTGGGAGGGCGGTTGAGTCAGGTTGGATTGTAATGCGTAACCATCTCGCAGTGTCTTGTCCATCCAACGGGACAGCACATAGAGTCGCCACCTGGCATAGTCCTCGCATAAGGGTCGAGCAGCCAGCTGGGGGGTGTTCGCTCCAGATCCTCCAGATCCCTGATGGGCCATGCCGCTGCTCGTCCCAGTCTGAGGGGCGGGGACACAGCCCAAGTGGGGCCGGTCATAAAAGGGATGATCGTGTGCTGCCAGGAAGTGCGCGTCTCTGTGGAGTGTGATGCAACACGCTGTGACTGTGGCCCGGGTGTTCGGTTGTGATATGTGAGGCTGAGATGCCGAAGCACTGCATCGTGAGTGGTCGGGAGATTTTACGTGACTGCTGTGCCGTGCATCAAAGCCGGGAGTGGGTTCTGTGGGCGCGCCTTCTCCACTGATCCTGTCTGTCTCCATGTGCGCCACGGGCTGCGTGGCGGCATGGGAATGGGAATCATGGGAATCATGCTTGGATGCGTCACATGACCGATGGTGCGCGAACAGCCTCCAGTTCTATCGCCTCTTCATCTGCCGCTTCATAGCAGGCAGCGCTAGTGCCGCCCTATAAACCTCACACCATGCATGCTCAGTGTGAATCTGTCGCGGCAGAGAGGTAGGAGATGATAAACCCTTATTCCTTTCATTCAAGAAGGACTCAACACTCCTTTCATACAGGAAGGAGCGCAAAGCCGCTTGCTTCAATGTACTCTTATCATAAATGCGTAGACCCAAGGAGGGCCCAGAGCTCCCTGTGTGTGTGGGGGGGTCTGGGGCCGCTTGCTCTGTTGCCGTGGACGCAAGACGGCAGCTATGGCTGTAACGCTAGTTCTGGTGGCTGCCGTGGAGCGGGGAGAGGAACCTGTGCTCTTCCCTGTCAACGGCAGGTGTAGGGAGAGCTGTCTCCTGTCCTCCTCCCTCTTTCTGAGGTGCTCAGTGGTTTCGGTGAGAGCACCCCTGAACAGCCCCGTCTCCGAGATGGGCGCTTAAATCAGCGCTGCTTTCTCGGACTCACGCATGGCATCTCTCTGCCGATGGCCAGATGAGAGATCGAGGCCACCTGCATCGCCGCGTTCGATGTCGCCGCCGCAGGTTGGGTTACCAGCATATACAGTCAGGTCCATAAATATTTGGACATTGACACAATTTTCATCATTTTGGCTCTGTACATCACCACAATGGACTTGAAATGAAACAATCAAGATGTGCTTTAAGTGCAGGCTTTCAGCTTTAATTTGAGGGTATTTTCATCCAAATCAGGTGAACGGTATAGGAATTACAACAAATCTTATATGTGCCCCCCCCCCTTTTTTAAGGGACCAAAAGTAATTGGACAATTGGCTTCTCATCTTTTCCATGGCCAGGTGTGTGTTATTCCCTTGTTATTTCATTCACATTTCCTTGACACGGAGCAGATAAAAGATCTAGAGTTCATTTCAAGTGTGGAATTTGCATTTGGAATCTGTTGCTGTCAACTTTCAATATGAAGTTTAAAGAGCTGTCTTTATCAGTGAAGCAAGCTGAAGGCTGAAAATTTGAAACAAACCCATCAGAGAGATGGCAAAAACATTAGGTGTGGCCAAATCAACTGTTTGGTACATTCTTAAAAAGAAAGAACGCACTGGTGAGCTCAGCAACACAAAAAGACCCGGAAGACCACGGAAAACAACTGTGGTGGATGACAGAAGAATTCTTTCCCTGGTGAAGAAAATCCCCGTCACAACAGTTGGCCACATCAAGAACACTCTCCAGGAGGTAGGCATATCTGTGTCACCACCACCACCTCAAAAACAGGAAGACCAGATTAGAGTTTGCCAAAAATCATCTAAAAGAGCCTGTACAGTTCTGGAACAACATCCTATGGACAGATGAGACAACGATCAACTTGTACCAGAATGATGGGAAGAGAAGAGTGTGGAGAAGGCAAGGAACTGCTCATAATCCAAAGCATACCACCTCATCAGTGAAGCATGGCGGTGGTAGTGTTATGGCATGGACATGTATGGCTGCCAATAGAACTGGTTCCCTTGTATTTATTGATGATGTGACTGCTGACAAAAGCAGCAGGATGAATTCTGAGGTGTTTCGGGCAATATTATCTGCTCATATGTAACCAGAACTCATTGGACGGCGCTTCACATTGCAGATGGACAATGACCCGAAGCATACTGCGAAAGCAACCAAAGAGTTTTTTAAGGCAAAGAAGTGGAATGTTCTGCAAAAGCCAAGTCAATCACCTGACCTGAATCCAATTGAGCATGCATTTCACTTGCTGAAGACAAAACTGAAGGGAAAATGCCCCAAGAAGAAGCAGGAACTGACGACAGTTGCAGTAGAGGCCTGGCAGAGCATCACCAGGGACCAAACCCAGCATCTGGTGATGTCTATGGGTTGCAGACTTCAGGCTGTCATTGACTGTCAAGGATTTGCAACCAAGTATTAAAAGTGACAATTTGATTTATGATTATGTTAGTTTGTCCAATTACTTTTGGTTCCTTAAAAAGGGGGGGGACATATAAATGTAATTCCTACACCGTTCACCTGATTTGGATGTAAATACCCTCAAATTAAAGTTGAAAGTCTGCACTTAAAGCACATGTTGATTGTTTCATTTCAAGTCCATTGTGATGATGTACAGAGCCAAAATGATGAAAATTGTGTCAATGTCCAAATATTTATGGACCTGACTCTACATCCTCTCAGCCAGCAGGGCAGTGAATCTATCCTTTCTTGGGTTCCTAAGAACCCAACGAGGTCGGGGAGAAATGATGGGCCAGCGTCTCTTCAAGACGTGATGTGCCTGTCCTCTGAGCATTGAATCCCACAACATTCTGTGTGAAGGAGTTGTAGGATGAGACCAGAGTGCGGGCCTCGTTGGGGGCAGCTCAGGAACCCCGGTAGTAGCGGTCGAGAGAGGGCATGGCAGGAATCATAGACTCCACCACCCGCTCCTGACGCATGTACGCTCCCCCCACCATCAAATCCACCTCCGTGGCCAATGGTGGTGGGCGGCATGGAAATACCCAAGTGCCCCGTGGTGGAGGTGAGGAGGCTGCAGAAGTCCACCCAGAGGGATCGGACCGGCAGCTCCCCAAGCCAAGCCTCTGTCGGTCAGCTTGTCTCTGGGAGGGTCCACGCTGAGGGCGTCTTCATCATCCCAGTCGGTGGAAAGGAATGGAGACAGCCTCCTCATCTCCACGATGGTCTGGTCCAGTGGTGCGCGTTCTTTAAAGTACTCTCTGCGGCGGGCCTGCTCACCGGCTGGTATGGCGCAGCAGGCCTCGCACAGCGGCAGATCCATGAGCCCGGCGAGAGCGTGCTCCGCTCCAAAACATCTGCCGTGGGAGTCGCACAACCCCCTCAGCCTGATGCAACACTCCGAGGCTTCCTCGGAGTGTTGAGCGGCTTTTTGACTGCTTGACTCGGCGACGGAAATCTTGAAATTGGAGTCATCTTCAATGAGTGCTGAATGTAGATCAGTCACTGCTGAATTGGAAAAGAGGATGCATGGCGGACTTCAGTGGTTTATATAGGTTATGCTGATCCATCCTGATTGGCTGAAGCGAGTGCACGTGATGAATTTCAGTAGTTCTGCTTATGCGGGTTGGGTGTATACCAATAGGAGTGTAGCACCTAAGGGGTGGAGCCTCCTGACATAGAACAGATTAAAGATACTTGTCAGGGTTTAGGCACATTGGGAATATGAGAGATATATGGGAGATATGCATAGTACAAAGTGATTATCACCTGAGCAAGCTCTTAATTTTTATTTTTATTGATTGTAATTGTGAACAATAGCCAGGTCAGATATGCAATTACATCCAGTTGGCCAATCATATGGTTCACTGCTGCTCTGTCAGGAGGTGCCTATGGACTCTGCATTTGAAGGCCTGAAGACCAGAGTCTGTTGTTATGGGTCTAATAACTTGTTCTGGAAGGCTATTCCACACACGGACAGCAGTGTGTAGGAAGCTTCTGTCCAAGGAGCATGTTCTGGAGAGCAAGGTTTGGCATGGATGTGTACAGGCGGGTGGCGGCGTCTAATGTATGGTGGAGGGAGCATTGTTTGGAGGACTGTAGCAGCAGCAACCTGTCATCTGTGGCTAAGGCAAAGGATGGCAAGTTGTGTGCAAGCAGTGTCCTGGTCCACTCCAGTTACTTGCAGGGCCTTCTTCTGGATGTTGTCAAGCAGGCCGAGGTGAGTAGGTGGGGCACTCATCCAGCTCAGGGAAGCATACTCTATGACGCTGTGGACCTGTGCTTTGTAGACAGTGGCTCGGCTCTCAGTATTGAGTTTACTGGCCACTCTCCTCAGTGCTCCCAGTTTTTGACCTGCCCTGGTGGAGAATGTTGGTTAGGTGTTTATAACTGCCCTGTTGACACATCAAATGATATCTAGGTTAACTCACTCACCAAGCTACTAAACACTTGTTATTGTAACCTGTGTTTTATAAGTTGTAGCTGATCAACTGTGTGTGGATTTAAAGTATCCTGCCTATCTTGTTGTGCCACTTGAAAACTGTTCTCCGGTCTTTGAGATAATATTATCAAATATAAACTTATTTTACAATTTCTCCATGGTTGTATTGTAGTTGTTGCCCCTGTTTATAAATTATTCCTACATATTGTAATATAATTATACACTTCCATATATGCTATTGGAATATTTCATAGCATGGTATTATTATATTTTGACTATTTCAAGGCCTATGTTATTGGTGTTTCATTCAAGCAAGGGAGTTTAAGGACATATCCTTAAGGTCCAGGCCCATTTCTTGGGCTCTGAGTAAGGTGGAGGGGTTGGAGTTTGGGGGGGGTGGTCTGGGTCAGCAGTTGGTGCCACATACAAGTCCCTTACACCATCAGAAAGGAGACCCTAAGGAATCATTTGAGATGCAGCTTGACACTATGTGAATCTTTTTTATCAATTTAAAGGTAATATACATTATATTTGTAATCGCACCTAATAAAATTATTAATATTTTGAGTGTAAAGGGGCTTTAAACATTATACTCATGTCTAATGATGGCTATTCCCATGCTCAATTATGTGTGATAGTTGCTGCACCAAGTTGTGGGTTGATACCATTAATTACACAGCTTTGGTACACTTTCTAGCCATTTTTGAACACCTTTGAGAACCTGAGAATGGGGAAAAAGGGTCAAAAATCCCCTCAAAAGACCACCTGAAGACCTCATGAACTTGAAAAACACTTTAGAAAACTTAATGCTGTGATGCAGTATCAATAACTTTTGAAAACTGGAGATTTGACAATTTTGACTATTGGATGACAATCTGAAAATTACTCTGAATGGCCTGGATGTCTAGATTCTAGAGAGTCTAGAGTTTTGTGAGGCTGTGATTATCCTAGAGGTCACAATAGGTCATTTTATACAGCAAGGTCAAGTTAAAAAAAAATGCTATCACATTGAAATGGTTACTATTAGAGATGCACCAATTGATCAGCCAGTGACTGGAATCGGCCGGTTTTCAGCTTGATCGGCCATGACTGGTGACCGGCCGATCAGTGTCAGATATATGCTGGTCAAATTTTCACGCATATGCACAGCACCACAGCACATGCATGGTTCACGTCAGGGTGGTATACCGACTTTTTACGGTATATCGATATATTTTCAAATTAGATATAGGATGAGATGATACCCTTTATATCGATATAGTTTAATGTTGCGTTAATATACATAACCCATTTCTTCCGTAAAGCAGTGCCAGTGTTTGCATTTCTGCACTTTCTCCCTCTGCGTGCAACGCCGCCCGCATGCAGAGGAAGAAAAAATTCGCTTGGAAAGAATCATGGGTTGCGGTTTTTTGGGCTTGTTTTCAAAATATGGTTGCTTCTTACGAAAATCTGACAAGCAACATTTTTTACATTTATGGTCGCTATTTTCCCCAATGCAGAGGTTCTCAACCAACAGGTCACAGACCGTGGGCCATTTGCCACTGGACCATGAGAAGGCGGGCAGGAAGCGATCTCAGCTCTGATGGCGGTGGAGCTAGATTTTATTTGTACAAAAAAGCTCTGTCCAGTAACTTGGAACACTTTATTTTATTTTGAGTTTTGTTTGAGTGAGAGTGAGAGAAGGTCCTGTAACCTGGTGCAGTTTTGGAGAAAATGTAAAAGTAATTTAATAGTCAATGTATTGTTATGAACATACATTTGTATTTTCCATTAAAGAAAAGTTACAAAAATGTTTGTGTACGCTGTCAATTATAGTTATTAAAAAGAAAGAAAATCAGAATCGGCCAAAATCTGAATTGGCAGGTCAGACTTGAAAAAATCAGAAATCAGAATCGGGTGGGTGCTTTCCAGGGCCCCCTGGTCGGCCTTCCTCCCGCTGCGCGGCTTCTCTGTGGTGGGTGCCCCAGGTGCATATCTGGCTGTCTGCAGGCATTGCCCGTTCACCCCGGGGAGATTGACGTCAGGGTGCCCTGCGTCATGCGCACTCGGCAACATGGGTGGGGGCTCGGGGCTTGTAGCTGGGCAGGGCATCTCGCCGGTTACACACACACACACACACACACACACACATAAGTGCGCTAATCACAGGCCCACACACACCACCAGCACCTGCACCGAATACACCCTCCTGACTAGGAGGTCATGTGCCCAATTGCTGTCCCAATTTCTGTCAACTTAATTAATTATGTTTTGTCAATACATGTTGTTGTCTGAGGTTTCTATGTTTATGTTTTTCCATGTACATTTTGTTGTTTGTTTGCTTCTATGTTTATTTGTCTCAGCCGTGGTGATTCTCCCCCTCCTGGAGAAGTATTGATGATTAGTTGTTTATAGATCAAAACATGGTCAGATCGTGCCCCAAAGAAGGGGATTGGGCACTTGTCATCCCGCAGGTCATCCCCGGAACAGAGTTATTGCAGGCAGTATTTGTTGATTAAAGAATGAATAAAGAGCGGTATTGCAGGTCGAGAATTTGAACTCCACTTGCATCAACTCTTTAAATTAAATTTAATTAAATTAAATTTTAATTTAATTTAGAAGCATTTTTTCAGAAGCGATCTGCGATCTACTCAGCAGGAAACTAAATTAAATATATCTAGAATAAAAACATTTTTATTATTTATTTGCTTTGTTTGGAGAAACATCACTCTGATCAGAGCTGTGGAGCTGTGGCGGAACTGTGTGTTCTAGTTCTAAATTTGAGCATTAAAAATTTGAATATATTAGAAATTTTTAAATAATAATGCATACAAATTCGAATGAGATTATAGAGGAATATCTGCAGCTGTTTCAAGGAGTGTGATTAACATTGACTCAATTCTAAAACTGATATGAACTGTCAGTTCATTGTCAGTCAAAATGTACAAAATTTACTTATTACAGACAAAATTTACTTATTGTAAGTCGCTTTGGACAAAAGCGTCTGCTAAATGACGAGCTGACACTACTAACTTGAGTACACTGAACAAAAATATAAATGTAACACTTTTGTTTTTGCTCCAAATTTGCATGAGTTGAAGTAAATAATCCATTTTTTCTAGGCTCACAAAGAGCTTGTGCTCGTGCAAATGAAATTGACAACAGGTGCAATGGAGAGGCAAAAGCAAGACAACCCCCATAAATGGAATGCTTTTGCATGTGGTGGTCACAGACAATTGCTCTCTCCTTAGCCTTCCTGACTGATTCTTCTCTAGTTTTGTGTTCTGCTAGTGTCCTTATCACTACTGGTAGCATGAGGCGGTACCTGCAGCCCAATTGCACAGGTAGTCCAGCTCCTCCAGGATGGCACATCCATATGTGCGGTCACAAGAAGATTTGCTGCGTCTCCCAGCACAGTCTCAAGAGCATGGACGAGATACCAGGAGACCAGCCGTTACACGAGGAGAGGTGGACAGGGCCATAGAAGGGCATCAACTCAGCAGTAGGACCGGTATCTGCTCCTTTGTGCGAGGAGGAACAGGAGGAGCACTGCCAGAGTCCTACAAAATGACCTCCAGCGGGCTACTGGTGTGCATGTTTCTGACCAAACTGTCAGAAACATACTCCATGAGGCTGGCATGAGGGCCCGACGTCCTCTAGTGGGACCTGTGTTCACAGCCCAGCACCGGGCAGCTCGATTGGCATTCGCCAGAGAACACCAGAATTGGCAGGTCCGCCATTGGCGCCCGGTTCTCTTCATAGATGAGAGCAGGTTCACACTGAGTAAATGTGACAGGTGTGAAAGAGTCTGGAGACACGTGGTGAACGTTATGCTGCCTGTAACATGATCCGGCAGGACCGGTTTGGTGGTGGGTCAGTGATGGTGTGGGGAGGCATATCCTTGGAGGGTCGCACAGACCTCCATGTCATAGCCAAGGGTACCCTGACTGCTGTTAGGTACCGGGATGAAATCCTCAGAGCGATTGTCAGACCTTATGCTGGTGTAGTGGGCCCTGGATTCCTCCTGGTCCAGGACAATGCCCGGCCTCATGTGGCCAGAGTGTGTAGGCAGTTCCTGGATGACAAAGGCATTAATGCCATTGACTGGCCCTCTCATTCGCCTGACCTAAATCCAATTGAGCACCTATCGGACGTTATGTACAGTGGTGTGAAAAAGTGTTTGCCCCCTTCCTGATTTCTTATTTTTTTGCATGTTTGTCACACTTAAATGTTTCAGATCATCAAACAAATTTTAATATTACTCAAAGACAACACAAGTAAACACAAAATACAGTTTTTAAATGAAGGTTTTTATTATTAAAGGAGAAAAATAATCCAAACCTACATGGCCCTGTGTGAAAATGTGATTGCCCCCTAAACCTAATAACTGGTTGGGCCACCCTTAGCAGCAACAACTGCAATAAAGCGTTTGCGATAACTTGCAATGAGTCTTTTACAGCGCTGTGGAGGAATTTTGGCCCACTCATCTTTGCAGAATTGTTGTAATTCAGCCACATTGGAGGGTTTTCGAGCATGAACCGCCTTTTTAGATGTTTTTTATGGCTCACAACAAGGTAGGTTAGCTGATAACCACTGGCAATCTAAGCTGTACTGAGCTTTTTTTTTTTACTCTGCTGAGCTCTATTCAAAGGCTTTGACTTACTTCATCTAACTGTTCCAGGAAATGAACAGGGAGTAGGCATTTAACAGTAATAGGTTTGTCTTTCATCTTAAAAGGTTTGTAGTTCTGGATCCTGAGATTTTTCATCGTCTGCTATATGTGACCCACCGCATACTTTACGGTCACATTTTGAAATTTGACATCTTTGTTTTTTCACATGATATCAAAGTCTAGAATCAGAGCTTCAAAACAAGGTATCATGTGGGAATCAAGCAAATATTTTGGAAGCTATGTCTTATTAAATATAAGGTTTAAGGTTTCGAAAACAGAAGTTCTGAGAAATCAGGCTTTAAAGTTTTAGAACGCATTTCCAGACTTTCTCAGCACAAAACACACATTTAGAAACACAATTGGTGCTTTAAATGGTTGCATTTGGTTAGTGCTGTACTACTTCAATGAGATAATGTTGAATGTGTTATTCAGTAACTTCTACTTCTAAACGTTTTATACCCCGTGAAGGCAGCGTCACTTCTGAAACAAATTATTTTTCCAATTTCTCTTGAACACCGCAAACTACAGTTTTCCGAGTTTTGGTGGCGTGAATGCATCATCTCTTCCTGCTTTAGAACACGCTCCAGCGCTGGAGCTCCTACAATATAAAAATATATTTTTGATTCCCTTTATTTATAGTTCCTCATTGAAATGTTATCCCTGTGCATTTTTGTAAAAATCCCTTTCATTCCGGAGGCGTCTCATGCCACCTCTTCTTCTTCGGTGTCGGAGGTGAACTTCAGATCAAGGTTTTTCCCACCACAGAAGACTCGCCGATGTAGTCACAAAACGATTAGATTAAATACAATTTTATAACCTTATTTTATCAAAAACGGTTCCACATTCTGACTTGACATCACCCGGAATATGGAAGGATGATCTTGATCTGCATGTTTGCATCAAAGGGAACATAAGATCGCTGTTCACACTGTTGTTCCGAGTGCAGCCATCGGTGAGTAACTTTAAAATACTGGAGTAGCCTCGACATTTTAATATTCATCTAGTATTTAGAATTCAAAAGTTTACAACTAAATATCTATAAATTGAGATAGAATACAATTTGAAGAATATAAATCTGCTATAATCTCATTTTTGACCCAGAAATGAATTTGCAATATATTTCACGTGTAGCCAAAAGTAAGCGGCCCCGAAATGTGCCAGGTTAGGACGTGGCGGGTCACATATTAGTGTGTCCTAAAGCACATTGACACTGGCCACGCCAGTGCCTATGGAGACCACATTTCCCTCCATCTGTATCATCTCCTATAAGACAGATAACTCCAGGAAAAATACCTTGCAGCTCAATTATGATTTTGCTTGCTTTGGTGTGCAAAGGAACTGTGGCATGTTGTCTCTTTTCTGAAAAATAAAAAAACGAATTATGAATTATTAGTCTTAAAAAAACATTAAACTTAAAATAATTGTCGGACAGTGGTTATTTTGATTTAAAGTGTTTAATGAAAATGTAAAATTGTAAGGAAATCCGTCTCTAATCCGGTGACGGGGGTTAACGACCCCGTCCCCAATGTTGACAGGTCCTCTGATGCACGCAGAGCCAAGGAAAGGAACTGGTGCCTTTTTTTTCTCTCCGCGCAGTTACCACAAGGTTTCTGCCAAAGCTAATAGCTTCAGTGCAACTTCGTGTTGCTATTAGCACCGGGGTTTATGAATTGTACGCTTTTTGCAATGAGGCTCATTTGCATAGACAGGGGCCAATTGTGCGCCAAATGTATGCATAATACCTAATTTAAATATGCGCACATAGCCCCGAGATGCTATTTGCGTGGCAGGGCAGTTAGCGGTGCATTTCACCATTTGCGGGTGCTTTGTGAATTTGACGGTTGCTTTTTTGGTTATTTGTGCCAGTTTAAAGTGGCACAATCCTTATGTGAATCAGGCCCTGTCTCTGACAGACAAAACTGGTGCATGGCAGAACTTCAATAAAAACACTTGGTAAATGGTTTGTATTATTGTATTGATATTAAATGTAAAACCCTATTTCAGATTCATGAAAACTTTATTTTATTCATGAAAACAGAGAAAAGATGGATTTCACTGTTCACTATCGCAAGCACGATCTATTACTCAGATCTATTACTCATGGGAATGATCGTAACATCATGCAATCCAATCGTAAGACTCGACTTGTGGCTCGACTTCCGTTCTACCTCTTTTCTTACTTTGTGTAAGAAGAATCCACGTTAAGACTTCTCGAAATTGCAATGCCTGTTTTCACCTTTCAGGTCCCACTTGAGTTGGTGTGAGTCACCAGTTCGAGCACCGTTTTGGTGAAGAAGTAGATTTGCCTGTTTATTCTGCAATGGAATTTCCATGGCATTGGCGAAGAGGATTTAAATTAGATTACAGCAGATTCTACATGGTCCCAAAATTGGTTGGGAATTGGTTTATTCGACCAAACGACTGGTTTATGAAGCTAGATGTGAATGACGCATATTTTCACATCTCCATCCATCCCCGGCACAGGAAGTACCTACACCTGCTTTTCAGGGGACAGGCTACAAATTCCTCATGCGTATATTCCCATGAGTAATAGATCTTCGGTCTCTCTCTAGCCCCTCGGGTCTTCACAAAATGCGTGGAAGCGGCGATAGCACCGCTAGGCCAGCAGGGGGTGAGAGTGTACAACTACCTAGACCGCTGACTCCTCCTTGGCAGCCATTCCCTCAGACAGGCGGCCAGTTTAACCCTTTCTCACTTGTCGAGTCTGGGTTTCACTGTCAGCATGGAGAAAAGTGTGTTGACTCTGAACCAGCACACCCCTTTTTTGGGCATGGAACTGGACTCAGTTTCTATGATGGCCCGCCTATCCCTAGCCAGGGTTCAGGCCATCAATCATGCACATCACAATTGTTAGGTATGGGTATATGAAGCTGTTGGGTATGATGGCATCAGCGGCCGCAGCACTACCCCTCGGCATGCTGGGAGTCAGGGCGTTCCAGAGGTAGCACGCAGCCAGGCATTTCCACTCAGTGAAGGACAAGCGCCACAGGTGACCTTGGTGGCAAGAGGGCCCTGCCAGTGTGGAGGAGCACACGGTTCCAGGATACGCTTTGTGCTGGGGAGCGTATCACACTGCTCCACCATCACCACGGACGCATCCACACATCCACTGCGGTGAGGAGCAGTCCACAATGGTGCGACAGACAACGGGCGCTGGACGGCGACGCAGACAAAGCGTCACATAAACGTGTTAGAGCTGCACACAGTGCTATTAGCTATTCAGCACTTCTTGCCAGCCCTCAAGGGCCGACCGACATGTTCTGGTAAGGTCAGACAACACGTCGGCGATTTCTACACACAGGCCATTTAAGACCAGGTCTAGATAAATAAATAAAAACGACTGTACTTATAGTAGTCAAACCTGGACTAGATTATAATAAGAAGCCTATACAGCATTTCAAACCCTATTTCAGATTTGTGAAACCTTTATTCTATTTGTGAAAACAAGAATAAGGTTGATTTCACTGTATATTTTCCACACAGACCAGTCACACTCCATGACTGGTCTACTGAAGTCCAACATTCAAACCCCAGCAAACAATGAACACTATCTCAGTTTGTAAGATTAGATGGATACATGTATAGATGGATAGATGGATGGATAGATAGATGGATATAGATAGATGGATGGATAGATAGATAGATACTTTATTCATCCCTGACGGGAAATTGAAATGTCCCAGAAGCTCACATCAAAACAATAGGCAGGAATAATAACAAACAATAGAATAAATATATGAAAATTAAAATATGAAAAAGAAAAGTGCCGATTTATGGGGAAAAAAGGAAATCTACAATAAAACAGTGAACAATAAAATTCGAAATTGCTTTCTAAACCTGCATGTACGCTCCTTAGAAAGCAAAGCCACTTGTTTACCCCAAATTAATTGTTTGTGTGTGTGTGTGTGTGCGTGTGTGTGTGTGCGAACTTGCAGGTGTGATGGCTGCGGCGCCGTTTTCCACACAGAGTGTCGCCAGAAGGCCCAGCCCTGTCCGCGCTGTGTGCGCAGGGAGCTCCACAGCAAGAGGCCTTCTTCCTTCTGGTCCCCTGACGACGAAGACACCCCGGGCTGTTACCACCTGCCTTACCAAAACACCTGACACAGAAAGAAACCTGGGTTGACATGCGACAGACTTTCCATCGGTCTAGATTTTGGACAAAGACAGAACAGGAAAGCACATCCACCTTAAGAAATGCTTTCCAGGTTTAAAATATAAGTTTCTGTTTCTGCTTTCCCTATAGGAGACATGGCTCCATGTGTATATTATCGGTAAGCGGGGGTTGGGTTATTTTTTTATTTTTTTATGCCACGCCCTCCCACCCTTAATTAATATGTATCACTTGATTCATCACTTGACCTCACTGTATTATTTGGAAAAAAACGTACAATACCCTTGCCCTTTGTTCAGTGAATCCAATAATAGAACCGTAGAGACTCTTGAGTTTGATCAAGACACAGTATAAATACATTACTATTTAGTATTATTATTTGTATTTGTATTTATTTACCACTTTGTTAAGAAGATTTCCCTTTCTCCCCCAATAATATTCTTGGCATAAAACAGTACTGTGAATGAGATTTGAATCTGCTTCGCCAGTCAGCTCACACGGCATTTCCATTAAGTCAGTATATTTTGAAATAATGCTGGGTGACCCCTTCCTAACATGTTTTCCCTTTTCACTTTAACTTGACTGTACCTGCTGTGTAAAAAAAATGCTATATATATATATATATATATATATATATACTTATATGCTAAACTCAGTTGATTCTAGATAGTTTTTAGGCCATTTTGAACCGCAAATACTAGCAAAAACACATAAGCTTTACATGTCCACATTCTTAGTCTACTTGTGTGATAAACCAGCCATTAACACACACACACACACACACACACAAAAATATTATCCAGGATATGAGGGCTTGAAGTCAGATGAAAGTGTTTTTTATCCAGCGATGAGTCCGAGTCTGAATGCGCTGAGCTGATGTAAATTTTTTTCTTTGCACTGAATTAAGTTACTTTCTTTCCCCCATTTTGAATGTTTTGGTGTTTTGATTTGTTTGTCTAAAGTCGGCAGTATTATGTATCTAGATCTAAACAAGCGGTCACGCGTTAACAAGTGGGTTGTTACTGAGTGACCCGCGGTTAGTCAAGATATACTATTTCGTCTAGATGTTGATTCCATTACTTCAAAACAACATCTGAAACTCAATGTGGTGTTCGGAAGGTGTGGAGAGTCTTCCACTGAGTTAGTATGTCCAGTGTTATTGCTCCTATTTATAAAGTTGATTTATGTAATTCACCCCCC
>OMKR01013240.1:2592-14876 GCA_900302355.1 Cyttopsis rosea | reverse complement strand
TGAGGAATTCCTACCTTCAGTCCTGTGTTTCTGAGCAAGAAGCAGCCAGTCCCATACCTGAACAACAGAGAAGTCATTCAAATGAACTATTTTTTAACTGTTTAGGCTCCCCTAATACCTAAATGAACACGACATCTAATCGTAGAATTAGAGGACTGTTAATATCCAACACGACAAAACACAACATTTATAGTTAGAGCCCAGCATTTGTCACACAATGGATTGCAAACAGGTAGGTGTCCATTACTTGCATGAACAAGTAGCAACATTTAGGCCTCACGTGTTTTTGGCCTGGCCGTCCTCAAAGCACATCTGACCGACCAGAGCGGCCGACTGGTCCCCGAGACACTGGTGCCAAAAGACCAAAGCCCCGTTAGTCACCCACAGGATTATATAAAACTAATTAAACTACAACATAGACACAGTTCCACCACCACTCTGAGCCAACACCAGAATCACGATAATGACAGGGAATTCCAGAACGTGTTGATATGCAATAATCACAGCTTCTGTTCATTTATTCAAAACCCCAACTGTGTCGTTCATGCCAAATGAATTGATACACATATAAATGTGAAATAATTCATTTAAATATTAACGTGCACAACGCCTACTATATGGCTCGCTTAGTTGTTTTTAACTATGACATAATTTTCGTGGTTTTCTGTGGTTTTCTTATAAAAAAATTAATTACCGTAACGCGCCTGGACAATTAAAGATGGCGGTCACGGTAATGAGCACTTTATCTTAGCTTAGCAAATGAATAAAAACACAGGTTGGATGGCGATGAGAGTGTTGTATAAGAGGGAAGCTCCTTACCCCAGAGATTGGGATTCCTGTTAGTGAGCTGGATTTCTGGTAAATAAAGTCAAGTAAAAAAGTCAAGTAAAAAAAGATGACAAAGAGAAGGACATGTTTATTTTGTGCATTTTTGGTGTCATGATAGTAACATCCAAGACTCCATTGAAATAAGAAAAATAATTCGCTTATTCTTATTCGCTTATCTTTTAAATTTATTTCATTATTTAAATAATTTTTATTATTCTACTTTGTAAATTGTCTGAGAATTTCCGCACGCGTATCATGAAGTGAACATGTTTCACCATCAGGAGACATACTGAGATTTTCCAAGGATTTTAATCTCCAGAGTAAAATGAGAACAATAGAGTGGCGCACTAACACGAAAACAATATTGTCTGACCACAAATGTGGTCAGTGGATCTTTATAAAGGATCTGGGCGTTCTAAAGATAAACAGAAGAACAGATGGGGAAGAAAGATAAAGAGGAGCACAGAGCTCCAGAGATGAGGCCTGTTCTGGCTTCTATCCGAGTGGTGTCGTCACAAAGACTCGGAGGGAGGGTGATCGGACCTTGTTATGGTACAGGATGTTCTATCTTATCTGGGAAGTGTTCTGCACAGACGATAAATGAAAATGGGCCTTTCAGAGGAGGAAAAAGAATTGGCTTAGAAATATAGGATAATACTTCTAAGAATATGAAATTTTCCATCACAAAATGCATTTTGCTTGCCTGCTTTGCTTTTTATTGTCACTATCTGATGGCCTTATTTTAATGTAAAGCACTTTGAGTTACATGTCGTGTATGAAAGGTGCTTGTGGTGTGGGGGTGGTGTGATTTAAGCAGCCAACGGTCTTGGGTGTAGTTAATTGGGCCCAGGATCAGGATTGGTTGCACACCTGTTGCTCATCAGAGGAGTTGAACAACAAAATCACCCGTCCCCACACACAGGAGGGAGCCCATTTCATGACAACACATATTCCATCTGCTCCCGGCTTGCAACATCTTGCCATCTCTGCAAATAAAGTTGTTTGTTTGCAACATCATCGCCTGTGTCGGAGATCCCTGGAAAAGCCACTTGGGTGGCGTGTGGCAGGCAGAACTGCCACAGTTACTAATATTTATTTACTGATGATAAGGAGCATTTGAGGTCATTCCATTATCGGTTCAGATTTACAAGCCAAACAGCAATAGGAGCAATACTTGGATAGATGAGATAGTGAAGGATAAAAAAAAAAACGAACTGTTGCTGTGCTGCCTTCAGTTGTTCCACAGCTTCGTCGTAACCTTGGTTGACCTTAGTTTCAAGAAGTTTCCGGTGGTTTTCCACAGAGTCCACCTCTGCCGCCCACTTCTCCTCCTCTCGTGCCATCTCCTAAACACACAAGGAGAAATTAAGAGTTAAAATAATAATAATGGGGCTCCTTTACTGGGACAACATGGTTCTTATGTAAAGGAACAACATTACACTTCAGTACACGCAGGCTGCGCAACGTGGAACTTATTTAGAACAGAGCCAGTTGACGACATGCTCTTTACCTGCATGTCGTGCTCCAGACGTTCATCCAGCTTGCGGATCTGCTCCCTCAGCTGCTTCAGGTAATTTGACTTGTCCAATATATTAGAATTCACCTGGAACACACACCTCAAACCTTTAGTGCTGCTTGAGAACCAATCCGTGACCTACACGTATAACATGATTTTGTAGTTATTTGAGATACATAAGAGTTCACCAAAGTGGAGAGCCACAGCTATGAGATGAGCTCTCTAATGCACACATCAACCATAAACCAAGCCAGAGACAAGCAGTCTTAAATGGATTTAAAACAAGATCAAAAAGATGTGAATAAAATCGGACAAATTTTCAAGCCAAGTGAACATTGAATCTCCACACACCATTCAAACACCTTCTTGCTGACAGAGCTGCCAACTGGATAAACAAACCAAGACTTGCGTATAAGTACGTATAACAATACGTATGTAAATCAATACATTAGGCTAAAGAGCCAAGAGACATGTGCTTAAGTAACTATTATATTTTTGGATGTTTTTACCTGCTCCATAGACTCCTCCAGGCTGAGCTTTGCGTTGGTCAGTCGACCGCTCTCTTCCTCCACGTTGCTGATCAGCTTCCCCAGGGGAATCTAAACACAGAGTGCACTAGTAAGAAAACCAACATCTACACATCTTCACTTAGAATAAAGAGGATAGAGTTTTAAAAAGTGGGTTAATGAGATTATGTTTTAACTACCTGAATCTGTGTCTTGTACTGGACCATCGTTCCGTGACCGTAGTCAGAAGTGACCTTGATCTCGAAGTCCTGACCGCAGGCGTTCTCGGCGGACATTGGGATGAGCTTTAGTTTACGAGCCAGCTTGTGGTACTCGGCTAGCTTCAACTCAGCCTGGGAAGTGGGAGAAGAGGGATAATCTTTGGTAACCTTCTATCAAAATTAATTAAAAGCAGCAGATATTGTTGATCGACTTATTTCCACCAGGTAACCGAAATAAGAAATGCAATATCCCAGTTTGATGAAGGATGTGTTGAGAAGATACAGTCAGTTCATCATATTGGGGGCTTATGATACACCCACATTAGTTCATGCATCATCTATCCAACACAGAGAATAAGTCTCCCCAATTATGTAAGGTGTAAATACCTTTTCCTTGACTTTGGCGAGGGCGATCTCTTCATTCCACGCGTGCTGCTGGACCTCCTCCAGCGTCATGCTCAGACTGGAGATGGTGTGTTGGAGCTCGTTCTTCTCCCTGTTAATCCTCTCCACGTCGGCCGGGGTGAACTTCTGGTTCTGCAGGATGTGCTGCAGTCTGTCACGCTCATGCTTCAGAGATTCCAGGTGATCGCCTGCAGATGGAAAGAACCAAGTTAAGCAGCAGTTCCTTTATTTATACTATATTTTCCCTCTTTAGAGTCACTATGGGGGAAATTAGTCATCATCTGCATATGACCCACCCTATACCTAAAACCAGTGGGCTGCCGAAGTATAGCGCACGGGGACCAACTCCAGCTCTTTTACCAGTCCCTTGGTCAGGGGCACAGACAGGAGTATTAACCCCTAACATACATGTCTTTTGATGGTGGGAGGAAACCGGAGCAACCGGAGGAAACCCACAAACACGGGGAGAACATGCAAACTCCGGATCTAGGATGGAGATCGTGAATGTGCGACATGAATCCATGTGGATTAGTCAAACTGTATTCGCAGGAAGGGTTTTCTCCACCTGTGGCCCCAAGCTCTTCATTCAGCTCTGAAACTTTGCTCTCCAGGTTGGCTTTGAAGGACTCCAGGCTGTCACGATAACTCTGGAGCTTCTGGAGGTCTGTCTGGAGCTTCAGCTTCTCCATCTTCTTGGTCATCAGACGGTCCTGGAACCAAAATGAAGAAGTGAATGTTACCTGCTGAGCCTCAAACTGTAGTACTGAAGTTTTAATGAGTACTTTTATCACGCTCCGTGGTCATCAATTATCTACCTTCTGCAAAACATACATTCCATGTACATTATCTTAACTTGCAAATAAAAACAATGCATTTTTAACCTTCAGCACATTCAGAATACTATGCAACCAAACTCATGCATGTTCCATTTAAAGGAACTAAGTGTATAGAATAGTCTCTACCATTTCAAAGCCTTGTGATTAAAATAATAATAAAAAAAACGATGCTGCTGACCGTTTGGCTCTCTTTCTCCAGCCGTTTCACCTCCTCATTTAGTATTCTGTATTTCTCTTCCATCGAGGACAGCAGGGTTTCATCCACGTTGTATAGCTTCTCTATTTAACACAGGCAAACAATACAGATCCACAAATAGAAATGTAAAACCCACGTTCGTTAATTTTGGTACAAACTAAAAATCATATATATCAGTGTAAAAACCTCTGAAAGATGATGTCAGGCTTAAAGGGATACTCCAGTCTTTGGGGAAATTAGCTTGCTGAAATCTGGGTAGGATAGACAAAACGTGTATTCCGCCCAAAAACTAGTAGTATCCCTGTAAAGAAATAACCACTTTATTAATCAATCTAATCAATCACTTAACTTCATCTTTTTTCCTATGTTCATTCATGTTCTGGTTGAGTGTACAAAAAAACAATCAAACATAATCATTAAACATGCATAAAAAATAGCTATGTGTTGCTTTCAAGAAGAAGTACGATACTAAAAGTACTCACTTAAATTAGTAAGGTAAGCCTCATCCTCTTCTTCAAACGTGTCGGCTCCCTCCATGAACTTGACGTACGTCTCAGCCATGTAGTCGAGAACAAGCTTCATAAACAAAAAACAAAGCGAATAAGTCACCTGGAGAATAATACGTTTCATGTTTAATTAGAATGTTACCAGTTACAGTGTATAGTCGGTTTGGAAGGTAGTTAAACAGTTTTTTGGGATTTGTTTTTAAGTATTATTCTAAGTCTCCTAGAAGCTTTCAACGTGTGGTGCATTAATCTCAATCCCACAGTGAAATCAAAGTTGACTCACAATAACAAATGCATTTGAATGGAATTAAACATTTTTTATGGAGTAAAACTCAAATATATCTAAAACTATCAATAAACAAACGACTAAAATGTGACAAACATGCATTTCAGTCAAAAGTCAAAGACTGACTAGGAAACAAGGGAAAAATATTTGTAAAATAACCATTACTGGAGTAAACTCTGAATAACATAAGGGTATAATCTTGAATGTCTGCTTGTTTTAATAGTGTCAATGCTTGTCGTCAGACTACAGTAATTTGAAATTGTTGACACTTGACACTGTCAGCTAAATGTCTGAAATGTAAACAAGTGTATTGCTGAAGAAGTAAAGAAGAAATACCTTGTTGTACTCCGCCCCGTCCTCAATATTCATGTTGTCTTCTGAGAAGTCACTGAACAGCAGGTCCTCCTTGCTCATGCACCAGAAGATCTGCCATGGACATAGAGGAAAAAAAATACTCAAACCCAGGCCATTCATATATTATCAGTATTAGGTAAATACACATAGATTAACACTTGATTTTACCACCTATATTCTTACCTTGACAGTGTCAATGAGCCAGATAAGGGCCCCCAGGACCTGGGGCCATGTGTGTGGAGCTCCAACAGAATACATGGAGCTCTTTGAAAGGGCAAATGGATACCTGTAACCACAGCCAAGGAGAGACAAAGTACAATAAGTACAACAAATACAATTGTTTGTTATCTAAATCAAAATAAGTGAGGACATTTTCATCTTAATGCCCACATTAAAAAACAGGGTGGAAAGGGGGCTAATGTATGCCAATACTTTGGGTGTTTAGAAATCTCTAAAAATTTAATACGTTTTAACTAACTACTGTACATATTCAGCCTGTCATCGCCGGACCAATTCGCAAATGCATATTAGTCTGGAACCTCAGTTCATTTTCGATTTCCAAGGGGCATTATCAACGGGCGCAGACCAATGTCTCTGGATGCAATTGGATAGACCTACAACCAATAAGAGCAATGAAACTGGCGACCAGCGGGGCCAGGTGGTAAATTAAACTTTTACCAAATCCTGTCGGAAGTACAGCAAACAAATCTTCCTTACCAACAAAAGCTTTAAGTGCAGTTGTTTGTTCTTCTTTTATAGAAAATATACTGTCCAGTTTGTTCAATACTGTCGCAATTCAACATCAGCGAAAGCCATCTTGGTGGGTGCCTCAACGGCGCTCCTCTGTATTGTCATCGTATCAAACCCGCCCCTTTTTAGATAAATGGTTGTGATTGGTCTGACCCTGGCAAGGTCGGCTGGAAATCTGTTTGAATGGGAGGGTGGCCAGACGTATCTGCCAGAGCAAATGAAACATGAGCTTGCAGATTCGTCTGGTTCCCAGGCTAGTACATATTAGCCGCTTTTACACAGAGATCCCACAATAATGCCATAAAGACGACCCGTCAATATCGCGGCTTTGCCTTTTTACACAGAACCAAACAAAGCCGGCGCATTGCAGCATTGTTTTAGACAGCATGCCGGGATGCCGGCTTCCCGGAATTGTGGGGGTGTGATCGTGGGGCGTGACGTGTAACACAACAGCGTTGGCGAGAAAGACAGGTTGATCACACTGATTTAATAAAGCTTATTTAAAAATATTTTATTTAAAATTATTTTATTAAATAGACCCTGTAGCAAGGACGGTGCTGACAGCGGAGCTGTGAGCCACGGTGCACCATCACCACCGGACCGGTGTTGCCGGAGCGCGGAGACACACGGGCAGGGACCGGGTGGACAAAGCTCCTTCCTTCTCCGGAGGCAGAGAGTAGGACAGGATGAAAGTGATCACAGTGATTTAATAACATTGGGTTATTGTGTCCGGGACTCCATACGGAACTTCTCCATAAAGGATGCGAGGCTGGTGCGGAGCTGCAGCTTCGCTGTGCGCAACACCCCTGGAGTTTTTTTTCCTGCGACCAACAGACCAATGAAAAACTTGGTCATCAAAATGGCACATCCTTGTCCCGGCATAAAGGCGTTTCCACCCAACATTCCCACATTGAACAGGCTGTGTAAAAGGGGCTAGTGATAATAAAGTACACATTACCCCAAGTCTTTTAGGATTCGTGGCACTTCCTCCTCAACTTTTGATGTTGGCATTTGAAAGGTTGGGTCTAACTGGCTGTAGATGAACTCAAATATTTTCAGGAATTCCTTGGAGGAGGGAGACTGGAGGGTTTTGGTAGACACAGATGCTGGGAATCCATTATCTGACAGGAACTAAAAGAAAGAAATGATGGACAAAGACAATACAATATTCATAGTGATACGAGACAGCAAATCATTCAAAATATAATTAAAAGAAATATGCTTGTACCTCACACAACTGTCTGATGCATTGCTGTACGAAGGCCTTATCGTGTAGAGGTCGGCTATCTTTTATCTTCTCAGCTCCTGCAAACCCTCCCAAGGTGCTATTGCGAGGTAAGCCCGCCCCACTAGATCTGCAATCATAAATTCACAGTTCCAAATAAAGAATTTGGGAATCTTATACTAGTATTGTTGTTGATATGCACACATGTCAAGTCAAGTTTATTTATATAGCCCTTAATCACAATACACTCTCAAAGGGCTTTACAAACAGTTACTGATCTGCCACCCACTCCCTTCATTCCATAAACAATTTACGAATTCATAAATGTTTTAGCAGTTGAATTGTATGCAACATATTCGTGTACCTGGCTCCAAAAAAGCTGGTCCGCCTATCAGAAGTCACAGATTGAGGTTTTGGAATGTTGAGTTTTCCAAATGACGGCTGCTTACTGTAAAATAAATAATTTCAATAAATCACATATCATCAACATACATACTGTTTCAGAAATTATTTACATAGTACACCAGTACTCACACAAATAAAAAAGGCTTGGTAGCTTCATGAATTAAAGTGTTAACTCATAATGAAAGACATTGAAATCAAAGAACTAAGTTGGTCTATAGGTTGGGCATACAGCTAACAGGAAAAGAGTATGAGACGGACTAGTCTGACTGTTATGACCTGTAATTAGAAATTAGAATTAGCTCTGGGTCTATCAACAGATTCTATAAATCCTGTGCACAAAATTGATTTTGTATTATAGGCATTCAGGGTGCCATTGCGATTTCCTTGGTGTAGGGCAGGCTATCTGTTGCCCGTCGGATAAATGTAGCTCACAAAACGATGTAGATTGGCCCTTTGAATGAGATCAGTTAGTGATAAACGGAAGAACCCACCAATCATGACTAAATGTTCTCCAATAAAAAGAGGCAGTTTTCCCTGTTGTCCAACCCTTTGACATCTCAAACAATCACAATTTGTTCACCAAATTTTTGTCAAACTACTGTAATTCTTTTCTTGGCATATTATACATGTTATTTGGCTAAAAAAAAAACCAAAATAAAACACGACCAAATGGGAAGACAGAAATATGCACCAAATGGGAAGACAGAAATATGCTGTCAGTCAACTAACTTCTGTGGTGTGGTGTACACCATGCTCATCCTGTTGCTGTCTGCCACTCGCATGGGCAGCTCAGACAGCCTGCTGTTGGGGGCTCGGCTCATCCTTCCACTGTGAAAAACAAAGCAGCGAAATATGAAGAAGGCAAATATGTCTAAATGCTCCCCAGCCCGTCAAATCAACATTAACCTTTCACCACAGCTACAACTGTTTCGGCACTGCTACATACTTTTGCACCATGAATATACTGTATATACGATAAAATAAAGCTGTATCAATCCACGGCGGAAATTCAGGAGTCACAGCAGCAAAAAATGGTGCAAGTCAAGAAAGGCAGAAAAAGTAAGATGGTGAAAAATGACACTGTATGTACACCTCTATGTATATTTGTACAGTTCGTATCCACTATGCTTATAATCCTGTGTGTATATAGTACTCATACAGGAGGATATACAGACGGGTGACAAATTAAAGGAAAAACCAACATAAAGTGTCTTAGTAAGGTGTAGGGTCACCACGTGCCAGAACAGCTTCAATGCGCCTGGGCATTGATTCTACAAGTCTCTGGAACTCTACTGGAGGGATGGAACACTATTCTTCCAAAAGATATTCCTTCATTTGGTGTTTTGATGATGGCGGTTGAGAGAGCTGTCTAACATGTCAATCCAAAATCTCCCATGGGTGCGTTGAGATCTGGTGACTGCGAAGGTGATTCACATCATTTTCGTACTCCTCAAACGATTCAGTGACCCCTCGTGCCCTATGGATGGGGGGGCATTGTCATCCTGGAAGAGACCACTCCCATCAGGATAGAAATGTTTCATCATATCATCACAGCAAAATGCCCCTCACATAAGCCGTTTCCGGTGACTCTGTTATGTGAGGGGATCCGGTGGCTCTGTTATGCTGTGGGGTGGGGGCATTTTGCTGGCCACTTGGGTCAAACGTGTCCCCGTAGAGGGAAGCGTCACTACAAAACAATACAAAGTTGTTCTGAGTGATCACCTTTATCCTGTGATGAAACATTTCTATCCTGATGGGAGGGGTGTCTTCCAGGACGACAATGCCCCCATCGGTAGGGGACACTGTTGGTTTTTCCTTTAATTTGTCGCCTGTCTGTGTATATACACACACACACACACACACACACACTCCTGCCTTTACATTTTGAATAGCTGATCCTGAGGTTTACGGTTCATATTTAGGTTTGTTGTACATTTCCTTTTCCATTTTAATTTTTGTGTAGTGCCATTGTTTCCCCAATTGTATTTAATTATTATTAATTACTAATAATTATTATTATTTAATTATTTATTTTGTTGTTATTGCCTATTTGTTGTGATGTGGGCGGCTCTAAACACTGCAATTTGAATCCATCCACCTGGGTTAGGAATCAAATCTCCAGCCGAGCCTACAGGTAACGTGTCGACCTGCTGCTGATCGAACTTCACCGAGCGACGCCTCCCTTTTTGACCGCGACGGTATTAGCATTTAAGCTAAGCTATCGCCCTGCACCGGACACAGGCTAGCCGCTTAGCAATGCTAACCAAAACACCTCGTCGTTTCACGGATACTTGTCGACTTGCGTTGAGGTGATATTTGACGATTTCCCCAAAGGCCCAGGACGTTAAAATAATAATATAAATATATATATATATTTTAAGCGAACATGTTCAACATACCGCTCCATTGTTGGTGTCGCGACAAGCGCTCCGCAGTCAAAATAAACCGCCAACACGAAGCGGCCAATGGGCGGCGCTGACGTATCTTTGTGACGATTGGTAAACAAGCGCAAGGGATGCAATAGCACCACCTACTGGATCGGAGGGTCACAGCAGCAGGGATGGCAGACAAGAAAGCTACAGCACGTTTTTCTTGTTTTCTCATTAGGTCAGAAGGTAATGCATATGCACAGCGTATTGTCATGGCTGTGAAAAATAGGAATTATTCGTTTAGGGCTTGTTTGTCGTTTACAAAATCAACGTACAAATTGGACAATAACTGGCAAAGTGCTTAAAAGAGAACTGGGTAAAGATTCTCTAGCCGTTTGTGTGGTAAGGAAACAACCTTGAATTGCAATTAATTTCTCGATTCATCTTCCCATTTACCAAGCGCTGAAATATGACCATATATGCTGAAATATGGTCCATATGCAGGTAAAATGAAAAAGGAAGAAAAAGAGGAAAAACAAAATGCAAATTCAAATTAATAACGACGATCAAGGCTCAAAAACGGCAGTATACCTCTCACCAAAGTCACAAAGTTGTTCCAAGTGGTAACAATTGGTAAATGTGTTATAATTAGACTCCAGGGTTAGCCTCACATGCTTGCAGGGAGGGTGAATTGGTTGCAATTTATTTTAATTTCAGGTTGTTTACTCACTGTGTAAACAATAGAGAATCTTTCACAGTGCTCCTTTAAATGTGATCATGTGGTCACCACCAACGGCTTTGTACACATTTTCAACGTGGCGGCGTCAATGAATCTCTGAAGCGAATAAACCCAAGTGGTTCAGAGCTTCATGTTGACACTCAAATAAGTGATGTAACAACATTTTACTGGCTTATTATACACCAAGTATGATGTATAATGTGGATAATCTTCAAATCCTAATTGTTTCACTAAGGAAACTATATGTGAAGACATACTCTGAAGTTAATTTCTTGGAAAAGATCACATGTAACACTTTCAGCAGACAAGTGACAAAGAGAAGTAGAAAATTTATTGCAGTATTTGTTCCACCAAAAGGGGTATGGATCCCCTTCCTCTTATTACTAGAGTGACCTAAAACAACAAAATCTACATTTACAAAATATCCTCCTGCAATAGGCCACATATACTGCATGCGTAGTTCGAAATAGAATAAATTATATCCAGGACTCTGCCATTGTACAGCATGGACAAATTAAAGTGAACAAAATAAAAAAAAAATCTATTTATTTTTTTTTCTTTTCCAAAGATCTAAAAGCTAAAAGGAAAAAAAACATCATGGTGCTAGTATTATAATAAACTCCAAAAAACACTTTTTTTAATAAGAACATCAAAAAGACTAATTTCCAACATTCACTTAGGTTTTATTCTTTTTTTTTTTTACAGCTTTTTTGTCTTCAGAGATATAAACATTTTAGTTTTTTGTCGTGTTAAACTATGATACAGTGGGAGTAGAAATGAGCGACTAGAATCTGCTGCACAACAGCGAAGGAGCTCCCACAACAATGTTGACAAAACATTTCCCTCCGGTATTCTTCTCTGATAGCCTTTTTAAGGGATAATTTGGATGAATTATTCCTTTAATGCCATCTGGATTCTATCCTCTGCACTTGTACACAAACAGAACATGAGCAGTCTTTCTAATAGAATAAGTCTTTTGTTTTTGTTTCGTTTTCTTTTTTGCAAGAATAATGCATGTAAAAGTATGTAGTGTCAAATATTCTTGCCCTCTTGTGTTCTTCTTACAAAAATGAGGAGGAAAAGGGAATCCAGTGAAGTTTGGCTGTGTTGCTGGAGGGGGCGGGTTGAGGGGGAGCACGAGT
>OMKR01013221.1:12377-25211 GCA_900302355.1 Cyttopsis rosea | reverse complement strand
CGTAAGCAGTTCTTCGTTCTAGCCCAGCAGCGAAGTGGTGCCGCTCTGGAACCAGTTTTCCGGTTCCAGAGTCGGTTCTTTGCTGCTGAAATGCAAAGATGTTTCAGATTAGGCACCGGCTCCGAACCGGCCCTCAAAATGCCTTGGTGGAAAGGGGGCTAATGAGAAGAAGAATCATTATTGAGCCCTGTGGGGAAATTTGTTCTCAGCATTTGACTCATCCTAACAAGGATAGAATAGTGCTAACCACTGAGCCACCATGCCACAATGGTTGCTGTTGGCAGCAGATCAGTTACATGGTGGCCTATCCTCTGCTCAAACACAGGATCCTCTTTTCTGCCTGCTTTTGTGAAATACAGAGACCAGTGATAAATTCTTCCCACCTAAAGAACACAGATCACTGAATCAATGCTAAAACTAACCTCAACCAGGAGTAGTTAGTTCAAAGAGGCAGCTGGTTATAGTTAATGATGATATTCACCCCTGACAAAAAAATCATCTTAAAAACCCACACAATTGCCTGAAAGGTTGTTTTGCTCCAAAATGTTTCAGCTCCAATGTTTAAATCATTCTTTCAGTAGTTATCATACTTCCCAATTTAAAGCAGTTATCAAAAAGCTGCATTGTGTCAGTAGTATGCTGATCAAAAATGCAGCTTTTATTGAAATCTCTTAAATTTCAAGCTTGTACATGAATGGAAAGTAATCAATTCAGATTTTGAGTCAGTCAAATATTTCCTGTCTCATAACAATTAAAAAGAAAACCTGCTTTTCCTACATTTCTTTACCACTGAAAGAGACAACAAAAAAGCCTGCTCTGTGCAAACAACTAAGGATGATATGCTGATTCAAGCCAACGAGTTTGTTGTACTGTGGACAGTAGAAAACCATAAGACCGTGAGAGGGGCCGAGACAAAAACAATGCCTAAATCACAATTAACCATTATTATCAAACGATTATCTCAAACGATGTTTCATTATGTTTGTGTTGCCAACTGTCCTCATGTGCAACAAGTTCAGACTGGGACAACACCATTGGTGATGAAAAGCATTACGAAGTGAAATTATTAAGAACATGTGATGGTTTACTCTTTTTTTCACCATCGGATAGTAGGATTGTACGGCAAGAATGCACTTATTAAAACAACCACAATTAGCTAACCATTCAATATAAATTTTAAATACTTTCATAAATGCAAGTAAGTCACGGCCATAGGAGCGAGCCTCTACGGGCTCTGGTGCTTTAAAGATATTAAATCCATGAGGATTGTCTTGCTACTAGGTAACAGAAGTCACCGATCTGACAGCAGACGTGAAACAACTAAACTTGCATTTGTCCTTATGCTTTCCTCAATTGCATACTCGTGGAAATTTGATAATCATACACACTGAAAAGAAACACACACACACACAATACCCATCTTTACAGCAATGTGCGCTCATTCAATTGAGTACATATTTTTATTGGGGCGCCAGTATTTATAACAAAGACAATTAATTTAAAGTGGAAATCCATAAGATCGTCTCTGTTGGGTGGTTTAGGCAACAAGTCCCTGAATTCCATTCGAAACTGCGACGCTTTGAACACCGCGGTTGACCCTCGCCGGTGCTCCAAGACCACAGACACAACTAGCCAACTGGTTCATCAAATCCACCAGGCTGCCTTTCACTTTGAGCACGTGCCCAATCAGAGCATTCTCACCGGGAAAGGCAGACCCTGCCACCAACAATGGAAACAGCATATAAAAAGAGGACATACATAATGCAAATATGTTGAATCGCACCAAGTGCCAGCTGAAATAAATATGCAAAAAATAACAAATATGGGATTAATTTTAAAAACAAAATAACCTTACGGATTACCACTTTAATACGCCCCCCTTCTCAGTGGTCTTTAACCGGCCCACGGCGCCATACATTCAATTCACGGCACATGCAAGACGCGGGGGATACCCGCTACATGCAGTTTGTATGCTCATCCACTCGGGATGGCTCCACCCTGATCTAATGCCGAACCACCACCAAGTTACCGCCGTGCACAGAATGCAGTGAGCGGTAATCAACAGCAAACGTCACGGGCAGAGGAATAGCGACGTGCGTCAAACTGTCCCAATCACATTATAGCTACTGATACTTTTTTTTATTTCATGTTTTATAATAATTTAATATATTTTGATTATTGCATCATTGCACACGATTATATCATCTGTGAATAACAGCTCCTTCCAATGGTTGAACATTGCACGTACACGCACACACGCTCGGGTTGCTCTCCGGCACGTATTCACGCATCGCTTACATTCGTTCTCGCCTCTTGGCTGTAAACATATTTTCTGATGCATCATCGCCGTTTTCATTTTAAATTCTGGCTACTTTGCTCCGCACCGTCGCCGGAGCCCGCCCCTCGTCGCTTCGCCGCACCGCGCTTGGACGATCCGATCCCATGTGACGAATAAAACACCTCTTCGATCCTGAATTCACTACGCAAGTCTAACGTAAACAAGACCCGCGCACAGCTGGCGTTTACGCCCTTTTCATAACGACACTATAGCCCCGTGGCGATCGGACGCACCCAAGCAACAAAAAACAAAACAACAACAACTACCACCCCGGTAACATCGATACTCACAGGAGGTGGAAACCGACCGTGGCGATGACACGTTGACGAACAACGTTAAGTTCGCGGTGCGTCGGGCGGACAGTGACCTACATCTTCATTTGCAAGGTATTGGCAAGTAGTGATGAAAGGTTCGACTCTTTTTTGAGACTCGGTTCCTAACGAGTCACTCAAGTTTAAAAAAAATTGATTCGTTCGCGTCGTTTCAGTTTGTCAAAGATTTAAGCAGGAACACGACCGGATACCGCCGGAACAGTTTCCTCCCACATGCTAAATTCCCCTGATTCATTTATTTATTATCGGTAGCATTTGCCATTCTACCCGTTTGCATCCACCCGCTGCTTGGCCATTGCATACTCTGCAAACACGGTTCATTACAGAATCGACCCAGTGTGTGTAACATATGTAACTTACTTTTTACTGGATGTTCTGTATGAGTCAGACAATCTGATTCAAACTGTGCATAAAGCCTGCATTTTGCCCACTTATCTCAAAGGTATTGATTTTGCTAGTCATGCAAACTGCAAATCACAAAAATAATTCACGTCAAAATGGTACAATCTGGTGGAATGCGAGGTGTCCATCAGTTTACCTATCGCCGTACTGACGACTCCCGACGCCCGAGTCCTTTAAAAGATCCGTTCGCTACGAACAACTCGTTCGCAAACCTTTCATCGCTACAGCGAGCTCGCCAGTTCCTAGCGGCGGCGTCCCCGCCGCTGCAGCCAGAAAGTTACAACGATGGCAACTCGGTGTCATTACGCGATACCACCCGGCGACGCCCGGCAGCGACGCGCCTCTCACCCCCTCTTCAGTTATTCCCACTTGTTTCCCCCTCAACTCCGCCGCCCGGCTACCTGCTGCTCCGGCGGCCCGGCCGCCATTTTGAGACACGAAAAAGGAGGCGCTGAAATTACAGCCACATCGTCATTTTCCCCACCTCGATTTCTTACAGCCCGGCCGGCTTCTGCGTTTAAAAACAACCTCTACTCACCCTACGGTTCCCCGTCCGAAGCCCTCAGCTGCCGCGGGTGTCAACGCGACCCGACAGGGCGTTAAAAAATAACCGTTCCCAGTGTGAGCTCTGCAGTTCAAGGTACGCTGTCTTGTCTCCGGCTTGTTTTTTCGTAGCAGCGACGCGCATTCGCCTCCGACGTCGGGCATGCGCACGGGGGGTGGGGGGCGGGGTGAGGGTCGCGTTCACAAATCAACGGGGGCGCGCACGCCCTTGGTAGCAGCGTTCGAAGACTTTTGTGGAAAGTCTTCGCTCGCGAATGTTTATTTCTGTTTGTGACGTCAGTGATCATCCCGCGGTGTTTTTGTTTTTAACTCAGCCGTGCATACATTTACACGATATGTTATTTCCGTGTTTCTTGTTTTAACGTGTTTTTATTAACATTTTTATTTAGTCTTTCTTTACAACATTGGGACCGGGCCTCTCCATAAAGTCGCGGTCACTAATCGACGGGGGCGCGCACGTCCTTGACACTACTTCGTTCGCGATTGTTGATTTCCGCTTGTGACGTCATATTAACATTTATTTTGAAAGTTGTTTTTTTTAACCTAATGGTGTATATATCCCCTGTATATTTTACTTTTCTTTGTATGCTAATTTTATAATTTTTTGCTTTCATAACTTTTTTTACCTCATGGCACTTTTGTATTTTGTACTGTATTTGTATATTTTCTTTTACTATATTTTCTTTGTATGCTTATTATTTTAAGTATTTGCTTTTGCTTTCATTTTATTTTACAATGTTGTTGCCTTTATATAATAATTTCTGCTTCCATGCTGTGTGTTTGACAATAAAAACAGTGAAAATCAGGATTAGTTAATCATTTATTATAAAATTACTATTGTATGCTATAGGAATATACGTTATGAACTCAAACCAAAATGTGCATGTACAGTTTTATCTTTATTTTCATTTTAAAAAAAAGAAGAAAGAAAGCACACCCAGAGGAAAAATAATAATTATATGGTTATTTCGTGAAGAGCAGACAAACGGCACACGACAGGGGAAGCTTGAAGGGTTCAGGTTTGGAGAAGTGTGTTTTTCGGTTGCCGATGGTGCATATAGAGGGAAAAACCACAAATACAATAATGTGTGAGGTTTGCAACGCAACGCCAAATAATACCAAATTACCTTAAAAGTGGTTATTGCATTATCACCCATTCTCAGAAATAACGGCAATTTACATTTGTACCAAACATTTGAAACAATGCGACGTCTTCCAATAAAGATGAATACTTTACCGACGCGTTTGCCAATGAGTCGTTTTCCTTCAGCTCAGTGTAAACAACGTATTTTGACCAATTATTTCAGTTTCCCAAACTCGGACAATACATCTAATGATAATCTACTTAAAACGGTGTGCTGTACAGGCGAAGTCAAATAAACCGTTATTCCTTAAGTCTAACGAAGTAACACGTCTCAGCAGACAAACGGGTTCCATTACCTAAAAGAGTTTATTCCATCATCATCATCATCATCATCATCATAAACAACCTCCAGAGCCCCGGACAACAAGCCTGTCTCCATCCGGATCTCAACAACGTCCGATCAGGGATCAGTCTTTGGAAGCGAGGACCAGAACACGCATCTTATGGAAAAAAAAAAAAAAAAAAAAAAGGCGTCGGGTCACTTGAACCATCTGCATAACTCTGTCCAGCACAGCAGCGATCTGTGTCATAAAGCCACGAAACCCTCAAAACACGGAACAAATCTCAAGTGCGCCACCCAGTGAGTGGTCAGTATCGGTATAATACTTGTGCAAGTCTTGATCGACATTCAGGGGGAAAAGGTCAATTTGCAACCACGCTTCAGGAAGCACGGATCCGCCACAATGTACCTCCAACCTAAGTCTTCATGGGGACACACACACACACACACACACACACACACACACCTCCAACCACAAAAGGAGATATGAAAGCCATAATTAAACAGGGTTGTATTTTGTGCCACCTTTAAAAAAAAAAAAAACACCCAAGTTCAACCATTTGCCAAACTTTACAGGCACACAAATTACACACCAAGTTCTGCCGGCGATGCACAAATTGTGTTCCGGGAGCCTCGCCGTCGAGCGAGAAACTTCATTCACCCGCCTTGCTCGCTCACTTCTCGTACAGCTTTAGACGCAAACGCAACCAGCACTACGGTCCATCTCGCCGAGTTGAAAGCCACACTTCTAAAAACAATCATTTCCAGCACCGTCTCTATTGCTTTAATCACATAGATATACTGTAGACACATCAAGTGCTTGAAACAGAAATACATAGTGTCACATTGCATGTATACAAGCGCACACACACACACACACACAAAACAATATTTTTTGGTATATTACATCAAAGCAGCCCTTCTTCACCCACTTTTCGCGGCGTTATGCGTGTGTTCGCATCCCAACAGCACAATGATGCAAGGAAGATGCTGCACGAGAATAAGACGTCGCGTCGGTTCCGTCTCTCGCTCGACTACACGCTGATGAACGTGAAATAAAAGGATTCAAATAAAGATATAAAATAAAAAGGAAAAAAATTATTTGTGGAACGCAAAATTGTTTCGTTTTTCCGATTCCAAAGCCAATATGCTTTGCGCGCAGAGCTATGAAACGGCTGTCCATTCACACTTAGGACGAGCCTCACCAATCGATGTGTGTACAAAAATAAAATATTTGTAAAGTCATGGCTCACTCAATGTATATATGAACTACTGTATTCAGCAGCAGTGACATCCCCAACTCCCAAGCCAATACGTTTTCTTTCGGACTAAATAAAGACACACACATTCTCACACACACATTTTCAAAGTGGAAAAATAGAAGATTGAACATAGCAAGTACATAGATAAATCTACTGCCTTAGCTGGACGTTTTCAAATTTGCGGTTTTCCATTAACATCATTAGAGTAACTTTTTAAACCCAATAGAGATTTATACATCTTATCCACATTTATATATTTTCTATAAAACAAACATGGTTTAAATTAACCAAAAATTGACAGACCTAAAATGGCTTCTTCCCCTTCCTGTACAAAAAGATGATCCAATCTCCCCATTGGAGGAGGAGAAAAAAAAAAAAAAAAACACCGTTCAAACAACTAGTTTGAAGTTCAAAAAAGTTGTCACTGTGTTTCTGCAGAAAAAGGGACCTAAGGATACAGCAGCCACCCAGCTAGGATGAAATGACAGAAAGGCAAGATGAGAATTATTAGGGCCAGTCAAAAATGATAGATTAACCAAACGATTGAGAGAAAGGTTACATTCTGAAGCCCATGTGAGATCAATCTAAACTTGAGCCACTATTTTGTCTGTTCATGGTGCACAACGCTCCCGAGTTCTACGGCTGGGGTACGAGTGCCTTCGAATTTGAAAAACAAAATCAGGGAAAGACTAGGTTGTGTGGTTTTGGGAGTGAAGGAGGCGTAGAAGTGTGGCCTTGGGCTCAGTGTCATGGGTGGTTGGAGTATTTGGGGTCATGGTACAGTGGATAAGGCTCTGGTATACAATGTCATGGTCATCCTTGGTCTACATCCCCAGCCACATCCTCCATTTTCTCTCACACACACACACACACACTTTCTGCTTGTTCTTGGACCGGGGATTTTCAGATTGCACAAGATTACATTGATTCTCTATCGTTTGTTTTTTGTTTCAATTCCCCCCCTTCCTACCATGTAGGAAGTTTGAAGTTTATTCTCAGCATTCGTCACGCCCTCCAATTTCACTTTACATCTTCAGCGTATACATATGTTTTCTTGACTGCCTTGATCCATTCCTCACTTATTTATTTTAATATCTATTTAGACCGCTCAGTTCTCGGGTCCTCGGGCTCAATTACACGGCTGTGGCAGCACAGCAGGGATCAGCTGTGTTAAGGACTTTCACGATTAATCATCAATGGGAATTTTGTCGTCCAGTTCCAGTTGGCTGTCCATAGTTTGCTCCTCAATCCTCCCCGACTCCTGCAGTTGCTGCCGTCTCTGGACCTCTGCTTTCAGGTTTTCCAGGTCCTTTTGGCTAAAAGCAAGACACCACATCGTTCAATAGCGCAATGTTATGAAATGACATTTAAAATCGACTAGGACTGAAATTTGACTGAATCAAAACCAAGTTATTTTATTATGTATGTAATGTAATGGACATTATTTATCTTGTACCTGAGAGGTATGAAAATTATGCCGTTGATGATATTGAGCTGTTCCAGGACGCTGGCCATGCTGGGAGCGGTGAACTGGAAGTCAGGAGGAATAAAAACAATGAGAGCCCGTCTTAAAGTCACACTGTGAGCCCCCAAGACAGAGCTGGAACAAAAGCTTGGGACAGAAAACAGCACAGTCCTTTCTGATATTCGAGGAGTCACCTTGAGCGGCATGATGCTGGCGTTTGAGCCGTTCTTGTAGATTTCATTCATCGTTCTCTGCAGCGCCACTGCCTGCTGGGTGAGGTACTTTAGGTACTCCGAGCTCTCCTTTGTCTTCTCGTGTGCTTCACCCACCTGAGAGCAACGACATAAGGAGGTAATTTACTTACTTAAACATTTATTCTCCTTTATGACTAGTGGGGAATCTTTTTGATCCTTACCTGGTTCTTGTAAATGGTGTACCCTTCCTTTTCGTGCTGTAGCGCTGAACGGAACTCAGCCTTGCTCTCATAAACCCTCGCAACCAAATGATAGCTGAAAAGGCAAGAAATGAAAAATACTTCAAATCATGTTGGTCAGTGTGAAAACAACAGTAAATGTAAAATGTATGAAGCATCTCCTCACCTGAGGGCCACTTTGAGGGACCGCGGTCCGTGGTATTTTGTGTTAATGGACAAGGCGTTCTCCAGGAACCTCAGAGATAAATCGTACTCCATAACGCCATGCAGCACCAGGCCAATGTTGCTCTGTGGAGGAGACGCATGTTTTAGGGAAATTCTCTCACGGATGATACTGTTAGAGTACTCATCAGCAGTATGATACAAACATAACGGTTGCTAGAAATGAAATGCAGCACTGCACTTACATCTAGTAGTGCCATTTCTGGGTGGTCTTCCCCGCACACGAGCAGCATGAGGTAACGGGCGCGGTACAGCAGCTTTAGGGCGGTGGACAACTGGCCATTGGCAAAACAGTACAGAGCCAAGTGCATCTGAGATGAAGACGAACCAAACAAGAAGTTAAGCGGCACATTAAAACATATTCAATAGATCATCTTATTATAATTCATAATATATAATAACAACAACAACTTACATATTCTTGAATGGTGTTGGGGTGTTCGATGCCCAGCACTCTCTCACTCATTAGCACCGCCTTTTGCTGGTTGCTGAGAGCCTATGGGTAAAACGTTTATAATATTTATAACAAAATGGTGACAGATCAGTGACATATCCAAAGTTGAGGTGTGTGTGTGAACATGAAGTCATACCTCAGGGTGGTCTCCCATGATGTAGTTAAGGCGTGCGAGCAGGTGCAGACAGGCACAGATCTCCACGTGCATGGCCCCATAGACGTTGTTAAAGAGGTTCAGGGCCTCGGTGATCAGCTCACAGCCCTCCTTCAGGAAACCTACAGAATGAAGGAGAGAATCACATCGACTTAGAGGAACCGAGAAATAAAAAGCACCAGGCTGGTTTTACTGCACAAAGGAAAAGAAAATCCAAATTGGTTCAATAAATGATCATCCAGTTACATCTCACCTTGCTGCACCTTGGCCTGGCCACTCTGGAAGAAGTGGAAGGCGTCTGAGGCTTTGGGGTTCACATGTTTTACGACAGGGAAAATGTTCAGGATGTCCTCCTCCGTGAAGGCAGGTTTGTGGCGGCTGTCGAAGTTGTATTCCTTGATGAGAATCTACAGATCAAAGTTAAAACGTAACCGTAAGGATGTGGAAAGCAAAACGCGAGGTCACATCAGGACAGCAGAACGGTGGATTCCCGTAGCGTGGAAGGAATATTACCTGGATGCCAGTTTTGACAGAGATTTCTCTGAGCAGAGTGGTCTTCTGGAAGCCGTATTTCTCCACCACCTGGTCCACACTTTCACTGTAACAACATTGAACACCACCACCCAATAAAAAAAAATATATATAAAAAACAACTAAAGTGCATAGTGAAGTTACATTTCTTCACTATGTAAAACAAAGCACATGTGGCACAATCTAAATAAGCAACAAGTCAATGTCAACCGTAGATGCAAGATTCGTAAGATCAAATTTACAGCTTTACATATTGTCAACCTATCTTGCTCAAGTATTTACATCATTATTAGCTTTACATGATAGAATAAGCTTGATGGCACAGGCTTCACATGAGCTTTACATTCTTGCATTAGCTGCTGGCCTCACCACTGCAAGGTGAAGTGATAGTAGCTCTGGGCCTCAGAGGCGATGTTCTTCCACAGCTCACTGGGCGTCAGGCTCGCCCACGCAGTGTTATCCCCCCCGCCAGGGACCCTGTTGCGGCGCTTGCGGTTCTTGCGGCGTGACACCAGCTCGTCGGGAGGCAGGTGAGCTACGGCGTCAGGAAAGGAGCTCAGGAAGCAGTTGAGGAAATGGCTAACAGCAGCAGAGAGAGCAGACAGCTCCACGCCCTGGAGGGAAGACAAGGTCACTGATTGAAGTGTGCCATCAAAATTGCCACCAAAAAGGATTAAACAAATAAAAATATTTTTTTCCATCATTTTCTGGGGGAGCTTAAAAATACTTCCCCGAGTGGTACCAACCTGAAGGTATGTCTTGAAGATATGTTTTGCACATCTGGTGATCAGCTCACTGATTCCTATTCTCTAAGATACCAAGGTACAGAAAAGGGAAATAAAAGTTAAAACCCCAAGTGATTTTTACCTACATTCTGCATGTTTGTAAACTACCTTTACCCAATGTTACCCAACTACCTTTACATAATCAGTATTTTTCCTTTACATTGAGGTTAAGGTTGGCTAAGGCTTACATAGATGTGCTCCAGCTGGGCCTTTGCAGGTGTCTTGTCCACAAACTCCAGAACGGTGCCCAAATAACGGACATTGATTCCCCGCTGGTGCAGAGCCTCAGTCAGTGTGGCTCCATCCATGGGCAGAGCACTGTGGTCCAGACAATCCTTCACCTGGACACAACACACTTGGGTTTACACACCTGATTTGATGATTTGTCAAAATAAGGAGCATAGTATTTTGCATCAAGAAATTAATCACATTTAGTCTTTTCTGAAATTCAATATTAATATATTGTATAAGTCTTAAGCATGTAAACCAATTATTTTTTTATGTGTTTTCTACAAAAGTTGGTGTATGTGTTGTACAGCAGAGTTTACCAATATGTTAAACGCAACTGCCATATTAGTAACTGTTATATAACAGTATCGTTAGACATTGTAAAAACCAAATACGTCAGAAACTCACAGTGCAGAAATTTGCATTGCGATTAGGGATGGGTACCGAGACCTGCTATTAAACAGGCCCCGAGGCTAAATTATTAATAACCATAGTATTGATAAGCTCAGACGATCCCAGTTCTGTTAACGGTATTGGAGAAATTAAGAAAATAGATGTTCTATTTATTTAGGCTATATAAACGTTATCTTGCACCTATTATCGCTCCAACCCCAAGATATTAATCTAAGAAGCATTTTCGCTATTCCTAATTATCAGAAGAGACATCTCTCTCCTCTCTCTATCGCCGGAGATATGCGCAGCCGGCTCCCTCTGCCACCCACACACCCACACCTCTGAGTGAGTGACAATGGCGGAAAGAATTAAATGCTCAAAAGTTAGAAGTGCAACCAGTCTTCTGCATGTAAGGGAGGAAACACCAGCAATCTTTCGAAACATTTAGCAAAAGTGCGTCACATACACATGGAGAAATGCAGCGTTTGACTGCCTAGCTACTAGTTAATCTCTCATTGCCCCTTCCACCTCAGGTATGTTGTATGCTAGCAGTCAGAGCTGTTAATGACGTTCTATCCCATAACGTTACATTAAACATTATTAAATTAAACATCAAATCCAAATAACAACAATAGAAACCCAAATGCGTAGGTATTACCACAGGCGCCGATTTATGTTTCTGCGCCCCCATCGCTCCCTCTCCATGCGTAATACGCAGAAAATAATTATTCTGTTCTAAATTGGTTGTAGTTTTTTCTCTTGGATAATAAAAAAAAGAACCGATAAGCGTACCGTTAAAGTACCGGATCAATAAGCAGTATCGTTAAGATTTTAACGATACTACTACTCTTACCGATACCCATTCCTAGCTGTGATAAAAGTGGTGTGGTGGACATTTCTGAAATGTTTTTTTTTATTTTTATGCATTTGTCAATAGTTTCTTGGTTTTATGTATGTATAAACTCCAATCTATATTAAAAACATCATATTGAGTACTTAATGTGAGATTTCTGTGTGTTAATATATTTTAATATTGGTGTGTTTGTTTGGACGGCTGTATGCATGGGTGTGTTTGAGTAACACAAACCAGGGAGGGAATCTGACAAGAAACCAAGAAGGCAGCGGCGTCTTTAAGGAGCTGCTTCTGTTTCTGGATATCATCAGCGCTCTCCTCTGGGAAACGCACTCCTGTTGAGGTAAAACCGTGTCACCAACAGCCTCATCTGGGAGCATATTTCTCCCCATCCTTTTATGTTTTGTCACCAGTGGTCTTATCTTTTCAAATGAATTGAAAAGAATCCCAAGATTTCTCACACTTCAAAAAAGCATCATAAAATGCAATTGATGAATTACTGATCTTTCATAAAATGGATTACTATTTAAGTGTTTCCGTATTGATTACCACTTTATCGAGACATACATTCTGACCATTTCTGCCGCAGCTCAGAATTATGTGGCCACAAAATGCAAAAATATTTGGCCTGTTTGGAGATACTCACCCGGTGAGAAGATGTCAGGGTTGAAACGAATGTCAAAAGAGGTGTTGCTGATTGAGCCCACCGCTTTGCAGGCGTTGAGGACTACCTCACGGCTCTTGGGGTCTAGATGTAGCAGGGATCGTATAAATAAATTAAAAAAGGGGGAAAAGAGAAAATTTGAAATGAGAGAAAATTCACACATACAACACATGTATAAAAAGGTCTCGACAGGACGATACAAGAAATCCCACGTGATCATAAACCAAAAATAAATCCACTTGAAGTCACTATGGACAAGCAGATTATGCCGATGTCTGGTCAGTAGATCATGCAATTTATTTAACACAAGGATTTGCCCACCCCCCCCCC
>OMKR01013191.1:25022-47945 GCA_900302355.1 Cyttopsis rosea | reverse complement strand
ATTTTTTCATAACAATCCAATAACAAAATGCCTACTATACATCATACACTGACTATGAATGAAGTGAATTCTGACGGCGTAGTCATGCTCAACCTGTTCAATTGGTGGATCATGTCCCATACATTGTAACCACACACGATATGGACATTAAATCCAGAATACCTCTTCAAAAACCATCTTTTGGCTTTCGTATTTCATTTAATCTGTTCTTTGTGGCCTCATAGTCTAGACAAGAAACAATTCAAAAGAAATCTTCATTTAGATTCCAGTGGTAATAAAGATTTGCCGCTTTACCTAATCAACTTCCAAAGCATGATGTGTTGGACAGCCTTTAATTATACTTGATGTAATGACTGGGTCGATATTTTCCAATGGGCTGTTCTAAATAAATCAATCAATAACTCGCTGGATGGGTGACGGATCCGGGGGGAGGCTGTGAAACAAGTTGCAGAGTGTATCAGCGGACACAAAAGCTGCAGTAAATCTTTCCGGGTAGGCACTGGTCACTTTTATTCACCATATAGTTGTTATTAGATATTTGCACTAGTAGTGATTGATACTCATGTATTTCAGTTCTCAGTCATTCTACAAATGAGTTGCCCTTAGTATCAACTTTTGAGTGTTTTGTGTATTTGAGTCCAGCCTATGAATTGATGTTGTAAGTTGATCGTTATTGGTCCTAAATCTAAAAGTGGAACCTCTTGACAGACCTGAATGATGAGCGGAGCTGAGATCCCAGTGGGACTGAAGGAGTTGTTGCAGGGATACACGGTGGAGGTGCTGCGTCGCAGGCCGCTCAACTTGGCTGAATTCGCCGTGCAACATTTCACACACATCTGGGAGCGGCAAAGGAATGACCGAAATGCCAAAAAGTGCACAGCTAAAAGTGCCCAAAGGGGGGTGACCTTTGACACGTTGCAGCCAAACAAATCCACCAAGGTGGAGGAGGAGGAGGACGCCACCAGTGAGTATGAGTGCTGCTCTTCTCTGAACTGGCCTTGTACTCATCTATTGCAAGACGGATTATGAAAATGGAGTTAATGTGTTAATGTTAACTCAATGTTTTAAAGATTCATCCGTAATTTAGAAATCTAGAAGAGACTTCAGTAGTACTGTCCCAATTGTTTTGAGAGGCTTCATATATTGTCCCTTTCTGTCTCTGCAGAGTCAACGAGCAGCAAATACAACCGCAGGGTGTCGGGTACGTACTTAGACGGTGAATCATCTTTTTAACCGTTGGATGTTTTCTCTATGATGAAATGCACCGTACACTAGTTTTAGCTCAATGATTTTAAGGTGTATTGTTCATCCTTGTCTGTGCTGCTGCAGTGTGTGCAGAAGCTTACAACCCGGACGAGGACGATGACGATGACTCTGAGCCTCGTGTGGTGCATCCCAAAACGGACGAGCAGCGCCGTCGGCTTCAGGACGCGTGCAAAGATATTCTGCTGTTCAAAAACCTGGACCAGGTACAAGGACTCTTTATACTAAATGCTGGACTCTATATTAGATTTTTTTTCCTGCTTGGACCACTGTCCCTAATGTGGATGGACTGTCCTGCAGGAGCAGTTCTCTGAGGTGCTGGATGGAATGTTTGAGGTTCTGGTGGAACCACAGGAGCACATCATCGACCAAGGGGAAGATGGGGACAACTTTTATGTCATCGAGAGGTGAGTGTATCCTAGAAGATTTCGATGTGGATTTCAAGATAGACGTTTCTATTTCAATCTTTCCCCCCTAAATATCTCTAAGCTAGTCTCCTCATTCCCAGGGGTGTGTTTGATATATACGTGCAAACGGATGGAGCGGGTCTCTGTGTGGGGAAATATGACAATAAGGGGAGTTTTGGGGAGCTGGCTCTCATGTACAACACCCCACGAGCCGCCACTATCGTTGCAACTGAGGAAGGCGCCTTGTGGGGCCTGGTGAGTATCTGCTGCACGGTAGTAGTGTGAAATGCTTTTCGGCATTAGTCAAAAATGTGTAAATAAAAGAAGGAAATGTCACGGAAACTCATTCAATGAAGTTTTGTCTTCTTTAGGATCGCGCGACTTTTCACAGGCTCATTGTGAAGAATAATGCAAAGAAGAGGCGGATATATGAAGCCTTTATTGACTGCGTTCCGCTTCTTAAGTCTCTTGAGGTACGTGTTTCTAAACCAAAAAATGGAATTTTGCATCACACTGCTCTGATCTGTAGACATCTATCAAGACGTGATTTCTTCATTTGTTTTTACCTTTGCAAGCTTTCTGAGAGAATGAAGATTGTAGATGTATTGGGAGCAAACGTGTTTAAAGACGGAGAACGTATAATAACACAGGTATATATATATATTTTTGCTAGTATTTTTCATGTTTTGGTGGCAAGAGTAGACGACAAATTTAGTGTTTTTGCTCCTTTGTTTACCCACAGGGTGAGATGGCCGACTGTTTCTACATTGTGGAATCTGGGGAAGTGAAGATCATGATAAAAAGCAAAGTACGTCGGTTCTCTTGTTTTCCTTTGTTTGCCTGTTGTTGCGAATTGACCCTTTTCTCTAAATATATTTGGATTTCTCTTGATTTCTCTTTGTATTGATTATCAATTATACTTGCAAAGGTTGTCTCTGTGTCTGGAAATGCACTGTCTTACAATTACAACTATATGTTTTGTGCTTGTCCCTACAGGCCAGGGCTGGCCAGGCTGATAACACTGAGGTTGAGCTGGCACGTTGCGGCAGGGGCCAGTATTTTGGGGAGCTGGCGCTGGTTACCAACAAACCTCGCGCAGCATCCGTTTATGCAGTAGGAGGCACGAAATGCGTGGGTCCGTATAATTCACTTAACAATGCTTTGGTTTTAAGCTTCTCTGAGCCCGTTTCACGCCGAATGTGGAAATTATACTGCTGCACCAATGTAGCAGTGCAGCTTCCTGTTTCTAGTCTCTCACGTTAGCACGGAACATGATACCTGGTTTGCGACCTTTTTTTTTTTTTTTTTGCCCCGGTATAACATATAAAGACTGTCTGACAGTGTTGGGAGTTCCTGTTTTCGTAAAAGGACATTGAAGATATTTCATTAAGGTTTAAACATTTTCCCCCATTGGACTACTTGCACACAGTGAGAAGCTGCAGCAGAGTGGTAAGTTTCTCAATAGCCAAGTGTTCAGTGAGGTTGTGCTGTGAACAGTTATAAATGTTGGGAACCTGCGTTAAGTTTGGAAATGGACGTGGTTTCTGTCTATACAGGCCGCTTGGTGGGGATTGGAGCGTCTTTTTAAAAATCTGTGACTAGAGAGCCATTAAAAGTACTACTGTACATCAGCATCCTCCCTGGCTGCACGCTTTCTGCTGAATTCAACCAGTAGATGGCACTTAGACACTTAATATCTGTGATCCCAGTTGTAAAGAAACGTTAAAGTTGAAATGTGTAGAATATAGCGGCATGAGGTTGCAGATTGCAACCAACTCAATAAAGACAGAACCTACGGTGGCTGCGAAAAACGTGAAAGTCCCTCTCTAGAGCCAGTGCTTGGTTTGTCCGTTCTGGGCTACTGTAGAAACATGGCGGTGCAACATGGCGGCCTCCATGGAAGCGGCTCCACCTCCCTTGTAGACCTATCATTTATGATCTGCACATTTGTGGAGAATAGAGTTGCCAGTGGCATCAATGGAAGACGGGCAGTGACTTAACAATCTATAATATAATCTATAAATATGAAAGTCGTTCAACAACACATGTGTAACCTCATCTGATCTGGAAGAGAGTATTGCTGGGGTCAAAGCACCACCAGTCCTCCTCGTCCCTCTGGCGCCATCTTCTGTAAACGTCAATGAAAGACACAGTCGTTCACACCACTGTCATCAGGGGCGTCCACCCTTGGAAAACAAATAAACAACATCATTTTATGCAGTCTTCTAATACGCCAAGTGAAGTGAATTATAACTCCCTGTCCCTTGTCCCATGTTGTCTCTCAGTGATAGACATCCAAGCCTTCGAGCGTCTGCTTGGCTCCTGCAAGGAGATCCTGCAGAGGAACATCAGCCATTATGAAGAGCAGCTGGTCGCCCTGTTTGGCACAAGTATTGATCTGAAGCACTAGAAAGTGGAATTATGATTATTTTTACTTTGGCCCTTGTCTGATTTTTCTACATTGAATTTCGTCGGATGTCTTGGGTCGTAGTATATGGACCTATTGCCTGAATTACTCTTAACTATATGCACATCATGCACATCAAAGGAGACCTTTCTAGACAAAAGTCTTAAAGGTACAATATGTAACTTTTCCGCATTGAAATTTCTAAAAACAACTAGACCTATGTTATATATTTTGTTGAGTTGTGTACTTGCATTATCCCAAATGTTTCCAACAATTTTCAAACCCAGAGGAATCCGTAATTTTAATGTTGGTAACGGAGCGTTTCATGAGGTCACCTGTCATGGCGTCTATCCCCTTTACCGCCTATACTGCTAGAACCTCCGGGGCGACACGGGGAACACCGGATGTTATGTCAGAGGACTCGGTGTAATTTGTTTTTCAAAACTTTTTTTCTACTCCACTATTGTTTCTATTGCTCTACTATTGTTTGATGGAGCGTGATTACTTATTGCCGTTTACCTTGTCGCAGAAGCAATTCCCGTAAAGCACACGTGACAAATGACTACAACTCCCATGATCCCACGCTACTTCTGACATCATCAGACTCCATCTTATTGTTTTGATTGAGACCCCTAGTGGCAGAAATTACATATTGTACTTTTAATATGGTTTATTTTTATATTGAAGGTACTACTGTATAATGGGGTATTGTATTGTGGGTACTGCCCTATTATTGTGGCACCAGAATACAGCCATACAGTCCATATAGTTTCAAGGTCAGTTGTGAGTAGGATTTACTGTTTCAGTATTTATCATATTTACAAGGATTTCCCCATTTAAATGATTTGAATGTGAATCAAGCCATTTTAAAAAGTGAATGCTGAACTATTCATTGATAATCCATCTATAGCTATCTAATAACCACCTTTTAATATTATGAAATCATCTGGATATTGATGTGCTTCATAAAATGTTTAACACCCCCCTCAACAAGGCAATATTATGATATAATGGACGTTCATGAAAGTTAAGTTAACCAAATTAATTACTGCACACATCTCCATTTTACCGTTACAGGGGCCCAACACAGTACGACACACGACTTTACATTTTATTAAGCCCCAAATAGCCACAAGAGAAAATCCTCATTTTCTGACATGCAAAAATAGGTTATTCCCTCACAGCCCTTGGTAACCATTCTGGAAAGTGCTACAAAAAAAAAATCCAAACACATTTTCTAGAATTGTAATTTTCAGAACAAATGAGAAATGTAACCCTTTAATGTTTTGTTCCCGTTTAAATTGCATATAAAATTTCACTGCACATCCCTTTTTATCTTACATTTGTACAATATTGAGGAATCTGTTACAGTCAAAGAGAAATAACACATACATGAAATAAAAGATTATGACTTTAATTTTCAAGTTTTCTGGATTTTTTTTATTTGAGTTACAAAATGTGAAGTGCCATCAGCAGACTCCACATGAGTCTGCCAACCTGCTCCGTGTTGTAAGTATATTTACACTCCAAAAATCAAGGATATCCATCTAACTTTTCACACTTAGCCTTCTCGTATTTCCATGGATTAAAGTCTCTGGGATCAGGCCGTCAATGTTCCATTTTGAAAGCTTAAATATTTAAAATATTTACAAAGTCCAGTATGTCAAAACTCCCAAATGAAACTGTAGCTTGTTCAATGCAGAGGCAGGTGTGAGAGCTTGATCTGCTTCAGTAGTGTGAAAATGAAATGGCGATCTGGTGAAAATAAAGGAGCTGTTTAACAGACATGGCCCTCTCTACACAATCTCAGAGATTAAGAAGTTAGTTCTTCCTCCTATAAAGGGAAGGCTGGACAAGGAAGTGTGTACATAATGACCGTACTTAAAAATACACGTTGAAATGTCTTTTTAGCCATTGCAGTGCAACAGCAACTATGATCCTTTCTTGCAAAGAACTGAATCCGACAATCATTAAAAGACAGAGGGGGAAAAAGGCCACCCAGTTAGTCACTCATTCTTCTTGTTCAAACTTTCTGGATTTTCTTTCTTCTTCAGATTATCTCCAGACATAAAAATAAAACTCCCAATAAATACAAATACAGCAGAGAACTGGTCAAATAAGACTGGACAATGTTCTGGTTTGGTCCATCCCTGAGTTCTTTTGAGGAGGACAAAAATACCAGACAGGAGTGAAAATATATATATGGAAAAAGAAAAAGAATTTGATAGGCCATTTCCTACACATTCCCATTGTGTCCAGGAAGAAAACAATTCTAATATTCCCTTCTTTTCCTGAGGCTCACTGTGGATGTCAACTGCAGAGGCAGTTCCCAGCCATGGAGGTCACACAGAGGTGATAACAATCATGAGGTGGGGCGAGATGCTGGAGATCCGGTTTAGGAGGTCAGGAGCGAGCTGGGACAAGTGGCTTTCTGAGAATTCACACGGTGGGAAAATCTGCAACACGTAGGCAGGCTAGACGGGCACAGTGGAAAACACAAAGGCAAAATGAACAAAATATGTAATAACTGACAGCTCTACTTGCAATGCATTTTAAACACTGGATGCATGTGCACAGTATCAGTCCTGTTTTGGACACTGACCTGATTGGAACCTGGGTTGGGGATGTTAATGATGCCGGCCGCCAGCTTGGCCTGCAAGTAGTTGATGAATGCAGCCTTCAGAGCCTGGGTCTGGCTGAATACATCCTCTTGGTCTCGTCCACACGGCAAGGCGAGGAGAAGACAAAAGTCAGTGTCCCCCTGAGGAAGCCAGAAACATATTAGACTTAAAAAATTCAAGTGCTGGATGTTTATATTTGATATATGGCTAAGAGGGTGACATACGGTCATTCTTCTGGCCACGCTTTCCAGCTGTGATGCCTCTAGTCTCATTCTCTGGACAATTCGAAGCAAAGCACCTCCCTCTTGCAGTGGCAGCGATCGATGAGCCAACGCTTTGTTTCCACAAACAAAATGCAACTGTACAGCAGCTGTATCATTCTTAAGTGCCAGTAAACCTTGCCACACAATTGGGTATTTCTGTTGAAACAGAGAATTTTTTTTTTACATCAGAAAGACAGACAGATAGATATCCATCTCTGGTTCATTAACATTTAAAGCAATAACCAATTCTATATACATATGCATTTTGCCATACCGTCAGCAGCTGCACAGGCTGAGTCATCTTGCCATCAGTTTTTGTTTGAAGGTCTGAACCCTGAGGGTCCAAGAAAATCATTATTGATACAATTTTTTTTATTGATACAATACAAAAAAATCCTGAAATAAATCAATAAATACCAGGCCATAAAATTACATTGTATAAACTTACCATTGCAGGTGTGATGGTCCCTGGAGACTGGTTTAGAACAGGAGAAGTCTCTGTCATTTGAGAATGGATCCCTCTTGGGTTTGGGTAGATTGCTGAATACTCTGGGAAGGAACCACTAGAGCCTGGTGGCATGAGTTGAACTCTCTGGGGAGATGCTATAGCTGATCCGGATGGCCGAATTCCCATTAATCCTTCCTTAGCAAGAGGGGAGTGTGGCCTTTTAGTCTCCAATTGTTTAGTTACATCCTTGTCTGATACACCTTTAGTCAACACCTGAGCTCTTGGAGATAAGGACATGGGGATGCTTGAAGATGTGGAAGATGGGGGGAGGGGGTCTTGAATGTGTCCAGCATGTTGGTCTGTGCGTTCTCCCTGTTGGTGTAAGAGGACGCTCATATCCCTTTGCGTCATGTACGTACCCAACTGGAGGCCACTGCGTAATGAACCGCGAGGATCTGACTGCAGTGTCTCTGGTTTAAGTTGTGTGACAGATTGTCGGCCAGGAGCCTGGTGGAAGCGTCTGGCGTCATCCTGTTCTCCTTCATGACTCCGAACAGAGCTGGGGTTAACCTTTAGGACCATGTCTCTGCTGACACCCTGGGGTGAGGTGGGCCGTTGCTGCAAGGAACCAGACCAAGGAGAAGCAAGAGGCTCACTGTGCATTCCAAAAGTCACCACAGACAGAGGGGGTGTATTGACCCGAACATCTCCTTGAACAAGATGCCCCATTGGAATTGCTTGAGTGACACGGTGGGGAGACATCCTTCCTAAACCACTGTGCGCACTGTGAGGAGGCATGATAACAGACTGCTCTGGGTGATGCACATACTGTTGCATAGCAGGATGGCCAGAAGGCAACATAACTGGGATTCCTTTGGGTGATGAGGAGCCGATGGGCGATGAAACTTTAGTAAATGGGTGGCCTGACTTGCGGGGGGAACGTGGTTCCTGTTTCGCTCCACTGAGATGCGAAGTTCTGTCACTAGAAGGCCCTGTAACAAAGGCTACATGGTTGCCAGGAGGAGAAGGCAAGTGGGGACTTATTGCAGGACTTATAGTAGAGGTCCAAGCTGGTTTGGCACCATCTGCACTGTGAGGATCAGCACCTTCCACTTTCTTTTGATGTTTCATTAAGATATATTCTGGATGATAGCTCATCACTTGCTGGTTACCAACTCCTTGTGGCAGACGCTTTACTACCCCCTGGGGCCCAGGCTGGTAAACTGACTCCAACTTTTCCAAACCTATGCTTTCTTGTTTAACAGAGGAAGCTGACTGTGGCTTTCCAGCATGTCCATGATCAGTCAATGATGTAGGCCCCTTTTGAGCCCCCGACTGCGAATGTGTGTACAACTCCTGCTTTATCTGGGGCATAGAAACCAACTGCTGAGATTCCATGTCGACTGCTGTTGCTTGTGGGATCTGGCTGATTTTTGCACTTATTCGCTGAGGCCCCTCGATTTTCTGCCCTGAGTGGCTTAATACAACCACACCTTCAGATGTATTTACTCTTAGGCCCGAGCTAGATCCAGTACTTAGATTGGAATTCTCAACAAGGAAGCGCCCTGTACTTCCACCCTCCTCACCAACCAACGGCCCATGATATGAGCCACCATCATCTATGTTAGGCCTATAAGTCTGCTTGGAAACGGCCATATCCACACATGGATTTCCAGCCGTTATGTTCATCTTCTCTTCAGGATCAGGAGGATTGCAAACACGACTAATAACGGAGGTAGCAGTGGATGCAATAACAGAGATCACAGACTTTGTCTCGGGAGAGGGTAGTGAAGGTGGAGGTCGTACAACTGGTTGAGCTGGAGTTGGCATTCTATTATCGGCTAGTGGTGACTTATTTGGCACAACACTTGATGGGGCATGAATCTCAGATGGTTGATCACGGGGGTGGGGTAGATTACTAGATATAGTTGTATTGGCTAGTAGGGACACATTTTTGGGTTTCATAAGAATCTGACGCAGATCACTATTGCCCTGATCAGTATCCATATTTTCCACATCTGGTTGTAATGGCTGGTTTTCCAATGATGCTACAGGCAACACGGGTGAAGAAGAGACTCCTGTATCTTTAGGTTGGTTACTCCAGTCTGGGGGTGAGACAGGAATCCTACCTGGCTGAATTGCCCTTACATTTGGGCGGCTAGGAGAAGGAGAGAGGGATGGAGAGATGCATTCAGGTGGTAGCTGCTGAGGTTTTGGGCAGACAGGACTCTTAGATTGGGGATAGACTGGTTTAATATGTTGAAGCTGCTCTTCAGAAGATGATTCTGATTTGACATCATCTGAAGGCTTAGTAATCAAAGCTTCAGGCTCTGTCTTCCAAGCAGTGGCAATAATGACAGCTGCAGCAGTTGAAGGTGGGCCTGACATTTCAGTCTTTATGTTAGACGGTGTGCCATCGGATGAAACTGTGGATTCTTCAAGCAAGGATTGTCTTTCCTTAGAGTCCTTCTTGACTGGCTTTTGGGTCTTTGATCGTTTAGGTGTTTTAGGTCTACCCTTGGTGCCTTTTTTGGGTGTAGTTGGAAAGAAAGACTCTCCTGGCAAAGAAGAGGCATCCATTTCAGATTCATCTTCCTTTTCTGGTGGAATGACATGCATCTCTGGTTCTGAATCTACATCTGCACTAATCACTGCTTGAGGTAAGGGTGCAGCAACATCCTCTGCAGTTATAGAATCAATAGCGGCTATAAGTTCTGTCTCACTTGCAGGATTAGATGTTTTTTGTTCCTCCACATCACATTTAATGTCTGTTGGGGCAGCAGGTGGAGTAAGTGGCTTGGTTGACAGTGTCGGGTCTGTAAGTTTAGCAATATTTTCTACAGCCTGCACCAATTCCAGCTCTTGAGGAAGATAATTGCTCGGTGCATCTAGTGATTGCGTTTCTAAAGCAGCATCTCCTTTATGATCTTTCCGAGAAGCCATTTTGTTACAATTATTCTGCTCCAATGTTTGATTCATGAGATCACCATGTCTGACCTTCTTGGACAAATCTTCTTGATTACTAGTCTCATCATCTCCCAACTGGAGTAAATCTTTCACCTCTGTGACATTAAGTCTTATTTTTAGGTTTTTGAGGACTGGAGACTTTGAAGTCCTTGCCAACTTAGTTTTAACCTTAGTAACTTTGTCTTTTTCAAAGGAGGACTTCTCTTCAGAGACTGGAGACCCTGCCTCCTTCCCGCTTGTTTTTTCTTCATCAGTCTTGTCTGTTAGGACATTGTGATCCTTACCAGCCTGTCTTTGAAATTTATCAGTCGCATGTTGGTTGCCTTCCTCTTTTTTGGGAATAACTTTATTAGAGGGATCTTTTTGTAAATTTGAATCCTCCAAAGCTATGGCATCTTCATCACCACATTCCATTTCGTGATAGTCATCTTCAGGTAGCACAGCTTTATCACCCTTCCTACTGGGTCCAGTACCTTTACCCTTTGACAATCTTTGACCTCTTTCACTATTTTCTGGCTCATTTGAGTCAATGTCTTTTGTGTCCATCTTTAATTTCTCCCCCTTCACAGCTGAGCCCTCTTCGCCATGTCTGCGGTTCTTTAGAGGGCGGCCTCTTGGTCTTGGTATTTGTACAGGTGAATCCTGTTCTAGATTCTGCTGCGGAGCTGTATCTTTATCTACAGCACGCTTGCGTGCAGAGCGTGGCGACTCTGTAATTTCCTTTCCACCCCGCATTGGGGCCTCATCTTCAACGTGGGTGGCATACACAGATTTTACGTTTCTTCGTCTTGTTCTGCCTACAGGTATGCTCTGCTCTGCAATGTTATCACAGTCTGTTCCATGAACGGGGGACTTTGCTGTGGATTTAGAATCTGAATTGACTTTCGATGAGTCACCTCTTGGTGAGGACCCACGTTTCAGCTTTTCTTTGTCGATACGTTCGCTTTTGCGTGTTGCTTGTTTTTCAGAGCTTGAAGTAGATGTGACTGGGGCTACGTGAACAGGGGATTGTTTATACCTTTTATTCTTCATATCTTTTGCTCTTTGTTCTTTCTGAGGTGGAGAGGTTGGTTCCTCATTTGCATCATCGGACAACAGCACTTTACCTTGAAATTTGTTGTCCGTGTCTGCCTCTGTTGGTTTATAAGTGCAAGCCTCTTTATTTAATACATCCATTTCCTCTACAATGCTTGAGATTTTAGGACTTGGAGCTTCAGGCAATTCAGTTTGTGGTGTCTCAATATCCATCTCCGGTTCAGAACTACTAACAAATTCGTCTTGACCATCACTGTTGCATGGCTGTTCCGTACTCGGAGTCTTTACATCTTCCATAATATCAGGTTTCTCTTGCAGAGATGATTTGCCTCTACGCACTGAAAAACTGGACTCTGCAGCTGTCTGAGATTCTAGATCTGAACCTTTTGGTGTCTCGATTGGTGGCTGGTGTGTGGGAACAGGATGTTCCTTTTCTTTTACTTCTTTTATCAGGGATTCAGGAGGCGGGGGCTCTGAGAATTGACTCAACACAGATTTCTCCTCTATTGGAGACATTTGCTTGGGCACAGATTGGGAAACAAGGCTAGGCACTAGTCTGGGTTCCGAACACAATTCTTCGGCAGGACTTATAGGTTTAATTTCTGGCTCCACAGCAGGCTCTGCAATCTCATGTGATTGCAATGGTTGTTGCTGTGAATCAGGTATGCTTTCAACTTTATTCTCTTCTTTCAGGGTTGAATCTTCCTGCTTTACTTCCTGTACCGGTTGGTCTTTTCCTTTCTGTTGTTGCAGTCGCTTAAACTCCAAAAAACGACTATGGAATAAGACAACTGGCTCAGAGTCAAGTTGGCCATCTGTTGTTCCCTGCTGAACAGTTTGTGGATTATGTCCATGCTCAGGTTCCTCATGCTTGCGTTCAAGGTGTTGAAGCCTTCTTGAATCCTGCTCAAAGATTGAGCTATGAAGGAAACGAGAGGCAAATAGCTCCCTGCGTTCCTGTTCCTCAGGTTTAGGCTCCTCCTTTCTGTCATCTAGTTTGTCTTCAGAACCACTTCTAATTTTTTTCTTTTTCATATACCAGGAGGGTGTTGGTCTTGGTGTTGATTCTACCTTCTCTGTATCCTTTCGGTTTCGAAAACTTGCAAAATGAGAATCATAATCCAAGAATGACCAGTTGTCCTCTCTGGAGGATGAAAGGGACTTTGCACGTTCTAAAAGAGCTTTTGTATCTGGAGTAATTGTCTGGTCAAGTGCAAAGGAGTAGAATTTATTCCTTTCAAGATTAGCTAGTTTGGGTTCTGTAATCCTGTCCCCCCTTGGCCTTTCAGGGAATGGCATAGATGTTGATGGCATAGGAGAGTGGGCTTTGTTTTCTCTATCCTCTTCAGAGTCTGATCGCACTTCACCAGGTTCCAAGTCAGGCCAAACTCCATACTCCAGGCGCTTGCGATTGTGAATGCTTTTACTTAGACTTCTAGAGAAGTTTAGATCAGGTAATAAGTCCTGCTTGACTCTGCTCTCCCATCGCTTTTGTTGTTCTTCGTCACCACAAAGTAATTGAGTATTTGTCTTGCCCATCTGTGTAGTATGTGTTCGTTTAACTGATAACTCTAGATCTGTGTCACTTCTGTTAAATTCTTTCTTATGAGGGCGATTTACAAAATCCTCATCTGCATGGTGGGGAAAGTGCTGATGTCCTGGAGATGCAGTGTTGTTCCAATCAGGATCTTCAGTTTTTTGTCTAAAACTCCTGTAGACACGCTCCTTCTTAGAACAAGAATCCGTGTCAAACTGGTCTAATTTCTTGTGTTTATGAGATGGGAAATTGTCAGTGACATCTTCGGGTGGTTTACCCACTTCATGGACAAGACTCCTGTGTTCCAAGTCCTCAGTTTCACTTCCTTGGGGACTTTCTGGTTTTTCAGATTTGTCAGACTCTTGTTGCTGTTGCTGCTGATGGAGCTTTCTATTTTGCTCCATTTGTTTGCGGTAACTCTGAGAGAGGTCAATATCAACATGATCCTCTCTATCTTTACTTTTTTCAATGTCTGCAGTCTGAGTACAGTATTTTAAAACACCATGTTCTTGATCTCTGGTGCTACCTTGGTCCATAGTACCCTCATTTGAAAACCTCCTGGATGAATTGTGGCCTGGGTGTCGCTTAGGCTCTGACAGATCCACAGATCCCTCTGACTGCTCTCTCTGTCCCCTAAGTTCCTCTTGGCCATCCTTTTGAATACCTGGAAACACACTTTTTTCATTTTTGACCCTTGAATCTCTGCGCTGTAAATCTTTTTGTTTATCAATGTCCAGATCTTTTAAGAATGCAGAACTAGCTGCACTGTCTGGTGGTTGGTTTCCATCGTCCTCTTCAAGTCTACTTCTTTTCTGTCGAATGGTCTTCCCACTGGCATCAGCAAAGCGTCTCTTTCTTGCAGCAAGGCGATCAGAGTCCACTGATGAATCTTTCCCATCATTCCCAATATCAGACTTGAGGTGTTTTTTACCGCGATTTTTTCCTTCCACATCAGAATTTTCACCTTTGCCAATTTCAGTCTTTTCATTTTTTTGAGTGTCATGATATCCGGTTGATGACTGATTTGTATTGAGCGGTTCACTGTCAACCTTATATTTCTGTTTTTCATCTTGCTCCGACGCTTTCCCCCTTCCAGAGCCACCATCAACACCACTTTCAAGATCTGTTTCAGGCAGTGGGTTGGAGGGAGATTGTGCCTTTACTTTCCTTGTTTTTGTTCTGTCCCCTTTGTCTTTGTCTGTCTTGTCTTTTCGTCTTGCTCGCTTGCTTTTCTCGGCACCTACCACGCGATCAGCTTGAGTGTTCTTATCAGTCTTGTCGCTCTTTGTACCTTGTTCCAGTGGAGTCTTGTCAGATTTGTCGAAGTGTGGTGGTGAGAGGGAGCTGACACTGCCGCTACGCTCAGATGACTGGCTGTAAACGCGACGCTCTGAGTCTCTGGGACCGCGTTCAGAGGGTGAAGGGGAAACAGTGGGAGTAATAGGTCTTCGTGGATGGGAAGGGCTCCACCTTCCACGTTCAGCCTCAAATCGCTCTCGCTCCCTTTCTCGCTCTCTCTGAATGTATGTGTATTTGCGAATGTCCTGCTCGAAGGGGTCTCTGTAGTCCCTGTACTCTCTGGGGTCTTCGTGGTACCGTGGGTCAAAGTGATCCCCCTGGTAATGTTCCAGTTCAGGAAAACGTTCCCTGCTGCGAGCAGGGTATTCCCTGCGAGCATCTTCCGGATAAAGGCCAGGTGTTCGCACAGTCTCATAATAAGCCCTTTCTGCAGTAAATTCATGGTAAGGGGGTCGGCGCTCCTCTCTGGAAAAAAATAATAAAAATAATACAGGGGATGTAATGAACGGGGGAAAGAAAAAATAAGTAATATTGAACTCAGATAGTCTTATCAGTTATGAATTGAGGTAACAATTTTACCTTCGCTCAGGTGGAATTTCATAGATGTCTTGTCCTGATGACTGCATAGACCGATAGAATGCCACCTGGCTTTCTTGACTAGCAAAATCCACCTATTAGATGACGATTACATATGGTTTGTTTATATATCCAAGCGTTTCGCTGCACATTGTCTTAGTGTACTTTGTATCACACTCACTACATAAGAAAGTATTCTTACCTTTATTTTATTGCCACCAATCTTCCATCCTTTGGTCTCTCTGACGGCAGCTTGAGCAAAATCTGTGTTGTTATACAAGACAAGGGCCATCCCTTTGAGTCTATCAAACACAACCTAAGAAAACAAAATAGAATCAATGCATGGTTGGCACTTTACATTTCAGAAATAACACACTGATATGAAGAGAGAAAATACCTTAACTACATGTCCATAGCGACAGAAATGCCGTGTCAGGTATTGCTCTGTAATGTTTGAAGCCAAACCGTCGAGCCAAACACATGTTGTCGGCATACTCTTTCCAAAACCAAGCTAAAGGGAAAACATATGTATTATATATCTAAAAAGTGAGAATATAGTTTTATATAGATTGTCATGTACCAATACTGACTAAATGATTACCTTGAGTCTGTTGCTCCCAAGATACTCCCCATCCATCTTCTTAATGGCTTTGCAAACACTGGCAATATCAGAATATTGAACAAAAGCATACTGAGGAACTCCATTTACTTTTTTTATGTCAATATCCTGTGGGAGAAAAGAAGCATGTGTTAGACTACTCCACTGTAAAATGCAAATTTATTTGTATAGTACAATAAACTTGAGCAACTTACCACAATTTCGCCAAAGCGTTGAAATATGTCCAGGAGTTGTTGATAACTAGTGGTCTTCTCAAGATTGCCTATGAATAGCGTTCTTGTGGCCTTTGGGTGGAACTCGTCTATCCTTCCGTCCAAAGGCCTAAACTCATTCTCACTCTCAGTTTCTGAAAAGAGGAAGTGATTAAAAAGCAATACAGAACAAAAAAATTACATGATCTAGTTTCCCCACAAAAACATGTTAATAATTCAGCTAATTCCATCCAACAAATATTTCTAACACCATCTCAGCCATGAAATAATTAATTCCAACCATCACATACCTGGGCCATTCCAAGCAGTGACCTCAATTAGCATGCCAAAGAACAGTTTTCCTTTTGATACAGTAAGGGCTTTCTCTTGATCTTCCTGCTGTCTGAAAAACACTAATCCATAACGATCCTCAGAGGCCCCATGGATCTGCACCGATGTCACTTTCCCATGTTTCTTGAATTCATGGAAAAGTCCATCTTTTAAACTTGTGTCTAAAAAACAAAAAAACAGCTTTATCATCAATTTGTCATTGACTGAACACAAATATTGACAGACTTGTTAAAGTTAAACCTATATATAGACCCATTATACCGCCATGTTACATGCCCAGCCATGCATTGTTGTAACAACCCACCTGTGGAGCGCACTGGAAGGTTTTGCACCTTAATTCCAAAACTTCTACGTGGTTCCTCTGAATCTAGTACCATCGAAGGCTGCGGAGGTGCATGAGTTGCAGACGACTGAACAGAACGTGCACGAGATCCATCACTTGAGCTTGTGTTTGAATCACTGCTGCAAAGAAAAACAAAAATAAGGGAGGATCAGTCAAAGCTGTGGACAACATGCTGGTACTATCAATTTCTGATAATTTCTGAAAACCAAAAAGCATATCCAACCTGCCACTGCCAGTGCTGCTTGTGCTGCTGACGGAATCAGAGCTTGATGATCTACTTCGGGATCGAGAGCGTGGGCCTCTGCCAGGAGAGAGAGGAGCTCGTTTGGGGGAATGAGGAGCTTTTGGTGTTTGTCCTGTGGTCCGTTGTGGGGAAGGGTGTCTTGACTGTGAGGAATGGGATGATCTGCTACGACGGTGATGGTAAGTCCTATCAACACGTCGTCCCCTGTCGTCTCTGTAGAGGTCCCGTCGTGCAGAGCTGGTGAGAGTGAAGGGGTCTCGAATCCTAGACTCAAAATGCGGATCTGATGCCTCGAAGCTTCCACTTATAGCGCTGCTCCCAGGACCAGCAGCAGCAAACATAGAACGGTCACGGTAATAATCAGGGTTGTAATGACGCTGTCTGTCAAAGGTGCCACTGCGTTCATGGTGTCCATACGGGCTGTGATCGTATGCACGTTCCCGGGTTTCTGAACTACTGTGAAATGCGAACAGAAAAAAGAAACAGGGGAAAGGGCACATTATTTGGATTTCAAACAGAACGGGCAAAAGCACAACCTATTGCCATTTCTCCATTTTCTTATAGGCAAAAGGGAAAAAGCTGTACTGTGTTGAGTATCAACATCACTTAATGAAGGCCAAGACACAGCTGAAAACAGGCCAAAATAATAAAATAAAAAGTGGTCAATTACAATAGCATATTAATGGTGTAGAGGGCAATGCCAAAATTGACATGCAGATCCTGTCATTCTGTCTTAAGGATCATTAATCTACAGTTGACCTTTTCTATAAAATATGTTAACCTTTGTGTGTAGATTCACTTTTAATAAGTGTGTACACTGACATTTAAAACCTTAAAACGCTTAAATCACAAATGTAAAAATCATGCGGTAGCTTTTCTTATAAGCTTCCCCTTTGTCTTTCAGTTCTAATACAATTAATAAATAGCATCTCAGGCTCATTGTCGTAACTTGTCACAAGACTGAAACTGCAAGATAGCTAAAACCTAAAATGTAGTAGCTTTTGCAGAATTTTAAGGTCAGAGATATTTAAATGTTAGTACAAAACTAAGACAAGGAATCAACATATAGATAAGAGGACCAAAGTCATTGACTAAAGAAAGAAGTGGTCAAGTTGAGGTAATTAATCCTATAAAAAAAAATGAAAGGCATAAGACTACATGTCAAAGAAACCAACTTCTTTGAACAATGACTTCTGTTTTTACATAGATAGATTAGAGACTAAGATAAAATAGAATTTCATTCTTAGAGAGCCATTAAGACTCTAGAATACATAATTGTCATAAAATGTAACATCGGCTGCCATCCATATTGATATTGCACAACTCAATTGCTTTTATTGTCATTAATAGAACTAAGTAAAACGCCAGAGGACTTTAACTCTGGACAAGTCAATTAAAGAACCCGATGGTTAAAAAGAAGGCAGACCATGCGAGACATCTTTTCAATTTTCTACAGGTTGCTGATGAGAAAAGATGTATTCAACATTATGATACAGTGAATTGCATCTCATCCTAGATGTAAAAAAAAAAAAAAATCTGGTTATTTAGGGAACTTGACTAAAACATAGAAGGGCGAAAACAAAGCGAAACACGTTGGCCTAGGAATAAAACCATTCCAAGCCCAATCGAAACAGCTTTTATACTCAAAGCAAAGCAGAATCTAGGAAAATGAGTCACGGTGCAAGTTAAGGTTAGATAAAGAAAGATGCAGAGGACAGAACAATACCAACCTTTTGGAAAGAAGTTACTGAACCTAATCCAAATACAATCTAGGTAGTCAGATTTGAGAGCCCGAATGAAAAACCAAAAATGACAAAAAATAAAAATAAAAAAATCTAATGCGGCCAAAACGGTTCCATGGAATACTGTAGTACTGCATGTAATCTTCGTATAATGAGTAGAGCACCAGGCCAGCGAGTTGATGGTGTATAATCCACAATAAGGCTACTTAATATCTTCATTGGATGGAAAAAAGGAAAACAAAACCAAAGAAATGGAATTCTTAATGATTTTTTCGGCAGGTAAAAATATGATTTTAGATATACAAGTATAAAAAAAAAGGCAGGGGAGTTAAAACGGAATATTTCGCCACCCATTCCAGGTCGCATGTTCAGCAAGTTCCCAGGCAGACAGGTGATATTATCCAACTTGATTAGTCTTCGTCTTCAGTATGAGAAAGTGTTACATTCCAAAAGTTATCTTTCAATTTCATATGGGAAAATATTAATTCCTCTTAGTATGATGCCAATGCAGTTAAATAGCAAGTGAGCTTGGTACCTATCATCATTGGTATACATGTTAATGGTTCCTGCTCGTTTGAACAGCATAAACTCCAGAATTTGATTAATCCTATCCAGTGTGATTTTCAGTCTTCAATCTATTGGAAACGATAATCTTCAGATGATCTAAATTAATCAAACAAAACCAGACTTCCATTCTCTGCAATATGTTCATGTCTTCAATTTGTCTCTTCTTCATCTCATCGTCTGACAGCAAAATCCAAATTTACGTAGATTAATCCATAGGAATGGACGTTACAGCTATCCATAATATGGCCCACATCAATACATCCATCTGGAGCATCACAATCGAGTACATCCACAGGCAGTCTTCAGCTGTCTTCATGGCCACCCAAGAAAATATCTCCACAACTTTCAAGAGACGCAGAGTGGATGCTCAATTTTCTTGCAAATTCTTCTTAGTATAAGCTCCATACCTTCCAAATTCAGGACAAATAATTTGAAAAAAAAAAGAAAAAAAAAAGAAGAAAAAAAAGAAAGACCTTACTTTTTAAACATTTAATATAACCTATGAACATGAACTATTTGATATGCTTTGCGATAGGAAAATTTATATCCACGAGAATAAATCTTGAAAATCCATTATGTGCGTATCCAGGGTTGTGGAGCTGTAAAAGTAGTCCAGGCATCCGGAGAAAAACTTTTTTTCTTTAAAAATCTACACCCTGAGATGTACGATCCTTGTCTTAAAATTATCTGGTCAGACTTCTGATTGAACCGTATCCTTCAATGATGATCATTTACTTCCAGCTTCAAGTATTTCCAGATGAAAAAATATGTATAGATCCAGCATTACGAGAAAAAAATATAAATATCCAAAAAAGCCAGGCAGGCCCAGGATAGATTCCCGTAAAATGCAATAAATCCAAAACTCACCAGGATATTCCTTTTCGGCGTCATATCCAATTTGGAAGCGATACCTTCAATGAGATTAACCTTACCAAATAGTAGCTATGCATTATTTCACTTAGGTCCCATGGGCGAGGAAAGCTGATTAGGGTGTAAAGCAGAATGTTCCCTAGATTACCTGTCTTTAACTCCTTCAGGCTTCCATTTCCCTTCTCTCTAATAACCCAACAATGATCATTATGTAGTGGGATAACACGTATCTGATACCTGGATTCCCCACGACTTAAAGGGGAGACCATGTCCACTTACCCATCTATTCTCCGTTCATAACGTCCCTCTCTGGTGTGGAGGGACACAGGGGGACCAAATACTGGACCCACTGTCCCCCTAGAGAATGCTGAAACCTCTCGACTGCTTGAGGGGGTGCTGTCTTCAAGGCCTCGAACAGCGCTAGGCACTGATCCAGGTTCATTGTAGTCAGTTCTGAGGTCCCTGTCTCCCATCTTGTTGACAGCATTGTGAGCCTTTTGAGCACTTTTGATGTCCACAAAATCCACGAAGGCTGCCACGCCACCCTCTGATCCGCGCTTCCGCAGTACCTTAACACTCTCCACGCGCCCATACCTGATAGGAAATGGTAAGGAAATAAACAATAAACAGCCAGAAATAAATAATACACATTTGTTTAGTATTCATACTGCTATTTAAGAGGTGGTACACTAAAATAGAAGGTAGAGCTGTTCGCAATCTTTTTGTAAAGTACTTTAAGATTCCACTGCATCAAGCCACACTGTTCAAACTTTTAAGTTTTATCTAAGTTTTACCTATTTCAATAGAAGGCAAAGGTTAACTGCAACTCATACTAAAAAATGGATTTTCCAATTTAAATCGATCTTCATTTGAATCATCATTCATTCAACATTCATTAAGGGCAGCTCAGGTAGTCTTGGGGTCCTAGTGCCCATCAAGCTCTGTCTGCAAATGTGAAATATAAACAACGAACGCTAATCTCAAACTAAACCAACTACATTCATAAACAGACTCCAAATGTGAATGAAATGAAAAGAGGGTTGAAAACAAAAGCAAAGATTCACTTTAACCCATTAAAGGTTGATACATTCCTCTTTTGGTCATTTCTCTTCTGAAACACTGCTGTAGTGTGTTGGTCATGTTAAATAAAAACTACATTAATACAGCTGCTTTGGGGTCAATTCTTAATGTAAACATTAATATTTTTTAATAATGCTCCAGGTTAGTGGGTTCCTTATACAATTTACTGCATTAGTTCTGAGAATCTTTCATATCCAAGAAAAATTGGCATTGTAACTGAAATATCCGTAACCGAATAGATATTCAATTGAATATCGAATAGAAACCTTGTGAATCTGAATCGAATTGGGGAAATCAGTGGCGATACCTAGCCCTAGTTCAGACGCCCTTCCGGTACCAGGTACATGCCAAAGGTTAATGTGTGACAAATATTAAAGGATATCTAAGCTCCATAGCTGAAGCCAGCTAATTAGTTCGCTGCAAGCCATTGACTGGGGGTCTATGAATCATGTTCATTAAAGCAACCCAGGCTTAGTAATAGTAGTGTTTACTTCACTATGCTTCTGGGTTTGGGCCTTTGCTAAACCTAGAGCAGAGTAATTTCTTACGCTAGCATTCGGGGTAGTTTTAAAGAGTAAACGAATAGGCCGTTCTGCACGACCATTTACATCGACACGACCATCAGCATCTAGATCCCATCTCCTTCTTGGAGAAGCAATGGTGATTAGTTGTCTAGTTGATCAAAACATGCTGTGGTTGTGCTCTGAATAGGGGGTTGGTGGCGCCCACCAATGTACATAAAAAAAAAAAAAGCGTTTTGCTCTTGACATTCCACAGGTCATGCAAAGGACGGAGTTATTGTAAGTGGTTTTAAGATGTTATTAAAGGCGTTTTCAGGTTGGGAATCGGAACTCCACTTACACTTGATAAACTCTGTATTGAAGCGTAATGGCATAGAAATACCCTGTTGTATGCCTTTCTTGCTGACACCATAATACATAAATAAAAGATAAACATCTACACCCGCGCCGTTAGCTGCAGATCGTTTGCAGTAACCGAGTAAAATAAGGGGAAATTGGTTAATAATGTTAGCCATGGACGCCAGGCAGCTCCACTTCCCAGCACTAGCAGTTAGCTAGATGTTTGGGTTAGTTTACCGGTGGTATTAGCCAATTTAATAACAATGGCTGCAAATGTTAATGGCGCGTGTTGACGTTTTTACTTTTAAACTAAATGGCAACGACAATGAAAACATTACAGACTAGTTTAGTTTGTGTAAACGAGGCAAACAGGCGATGTAGCGTTAGCCAGCTCTAGCTAGCTGCAGTTTGAGTTGGTGAACATGGAAACATCCTGACAAAATGGTCGGTTGGGTGCTAGGCAGCTAGCGGACGGAGCTAGTTATCGGCGTGTAGCCGGCGTTGAACGCCACCGTTTGTTGATATTGTTTCGTGTGAAGCGGGGCTTGCTTCGTCATACTTCCCGAAAACCTCGGCACGTTACAAATTAAGCTGGAAGCTCAGTAACAGAACTCACAAGGCCCCTACGTCCATTCGCTTGGCTAATGCTAACTAGCTAGCTAGCAGGAACGCGCGCCGCCTCGTCGGTTCCCCTTGCGTAACCTACCTTTTAAAATGTTCCACGATTTTCTCCTCTCGAACGTGTTCGGGCAAATTTCCCACCCAAAGGTGTCTGGTTTCCCGAACCATATTGAGATATAATCCCCCCCCTTTTTACACATATGCTCTGGAGGTCCACTCTCCAAAACGAAGCCCGTCAGACCGTGTGTGTTCTGGCCTGCTGGTGGCCTGCACTTTGTGCGCGTGCGACCGTCCGTGCTTCGGGGAGCGGGCGCGAGCGAGCCGCGCGTCCTCGACTCCTTCTCCTGCTTTTGCGCGTGCTCGACAGACAATCAATACGTTTGAAATTCAAAGACTTTACTGGCCTGGGAAACACGTGTTTACATAGCATTCAAAGCAAATGGAAAATGAAAAATGTAAATGTAAATGTTGCAGTTATTATTATTATTATTATTATTATTATTATTATTATTATTATTATTATTATAATGATTATTATTATTGTTGTTGTTTTTGTTGTTGATGTTGTTGTTGTTATTATTATTATTATTATTATAATTTTATAAGATTGAT
>OMKR01013027.1:3223-38636 GCA_900302355.1 Cyttopsis rosea | reverse complement strand
GCCGTCCTCTACACGCTCTGCATCATCAAACAGAGCTCCGACTCCCGCCTCAAAATCAACCGGACCGAGCCCACGGTGACCTTCCACGATCTCGAACCCGGCACCACCTACTGCATCAAGGGCACGGCCTGGGACTCGGACGGCCGCCCCGGAGACGACCTCACCACCTGCCAGATCACACGTAAGCGCGGGGGGAAAAGCGGCGGCGGTTCGGATGATGGACCGGTTCATGGCCCGGTCGACATCAATCTCAATATCAGAGAGCATCGGTCTCGACGATGATTAGATGGAAAGGTTGCCAAATCGATCACTGTACCAGTCAGCACCATGTACCAGCATCTTAATAAAGCGTCTCACCCCCTCATCAGGTCCCCCTAGTCCGGACACAGTCCATGTGATGCTCACCCAGGGCAGGGCTCTGGGAATGACCGTCTACTGGGAATTCGTTCAGGGCGCCGAGATGTACATGGCCCGCTCCAGCAATGGCCAGACCTGCACCTCCACCACCGACAACTACTGCATCATCGCACCGCTGCACTGCGGCCAGAACCACTCGGTTTTTGTCACGGCCGAAAACCAGGCTGGACCCAGCGACCCCTCAGTGCCTGAAGACTTTATTACGTGTGGGTACAGTATATCCCATTTCCCTACAGGTGTACCTACAAATGTACAAACACCTAGAAAACTGACATAAGCGAATGGGATAACCGCTCAGAAGACAATTACCATCACAATGCTAAGTGCTTCTTATGGGAATCACTGTAGAATGGAACACAGCAATTATGGCATCCAGATCACAAAGGAAGGAGATACAGTATATGGTCACAACTACATCACCTGATACATAAACGACATTGTTCTCTCTCTCTCTCTCTCTCTCTCTCTCTCTCTCTCTCTCTCTCTCTCTGTCACTCTCTCTCTGTCTCTCTGACAGTCCCGTGTCCTCCAGAGAGGATCTGGGTGGAGGAGCATGAGGCGGGCAGCTGCTGGGTAGCGTGGAGCTCCGTGCCCCTGGTGGACTACTACATGGCCTTCATCAAGAGGGACGACGGGGCAGAGGAGCTGTGCAACACCACCCGCACAACCTGCCAGTTCCACTGCATGTGCGGCTACACCTACCTCACCACCGTGTTCGCCTACAACCCGTCCGGCTCCAGTCCACAGGGAGACGTGCTCAATTACACCACCAGTAGGACTGTCGCACAAACTCACACACACAAACACACACACACACACACACACACACACGGACGTTGCACTGCATGACGCACCCTCAGAGAAACTCTTTTACCACATTGTAACCACTTCTCTCTCACCATGTCGTCTTCCCAGTTCCTTGTTGCCCAGAGGATGTGTCTGTAGAGCTGGTTTCCACGGAGACCCTGGAGATCATGTGGTCATCGGTCCGAGGGGCAGAACTGTACGAGACAACGGCGGCGCAGACCGACGACGTGATCCACTGCAACGACACGGCGCCAGTGTGCGCACTGTCCGACCTGAGGTGCAACACCGTCTATTCTGTGGTAGTCACACCGTGCAGCGAGCTGCGTGGCTGCAACCGCACCTGCACATCACACACGCATGAGACAGGTACTATCTTAATAGTTCTGGAAAATGATAGCAAACATCTAAGATAATCCAAGCTTCCGATCTTAAGCACAACAACTCTATTTTCTGTCGTAATGCAGCTCCGTGCTCCCCGGAGATCCTGAATGTGACCCAGACCAACTCCTCCGTGGTCAGAGTCCTTTTCACGGCCCCCAACACCCCAAACACCACGTACACCGTCACCGCCGTCGGACGGACCGACACGCACACATGCCACTCACAGTCCACCTCCTGTGAGCTCACGCAGCTGCCATGTGGGACGACCTATGAAGTCATGGCCATCGCCACCACATTGATCGGGCGAAGTCTGCCCAGCTACAGTGTGCCTTTGGAAACAGGTAAATTGCAGGATATCCACAGAGATTATGAGCAAAGGAAGCATCCAAGTAACAAATCAGTTTTAAAGCAAATAATGGTCAAAAATGATTACACATACAACTATTACATAACTATTATATTATATTACACAGCTATTACACTATTACATAGGATAGTTAGTCCCACAATCTTTAGTTACAAATCTTTAGTACCTTTAAGATTTATTCATTGCAACCACCTAAATAATCACGGTCATTATGAACGCACAGCCATTCACTGTAATACGAGCATTTTCCGTTGCATTCCCAAAGGTCCCTGCTGTCCCACGACTCTGCACGTGGAGCAGGTCACGCAAGCCATGACCAACGTGACTTGGTCTCCGGGAGGACGCGGTGCCCGCTCCTACGTCACGGCCCTGACGTCCACACGTGGACACGCCAAGTGCCACACCCTGGATACACACTGCATGATGGGATGTATCACCTGCGGCACCAACTACAGCGTCACTGTGGAAGCTATCAGCAGCACGGGGCACAAGTCGCACTGCAGTTACCACGGCTTTTCATCCAGTGAGGACATCATTTCGGATTGTTAAACTGTGAAATACACACATTCTCCCTTTGCTAACATTACATTTCAGTAGGTCTAACCGTTGATCTATGACGTAGAATGTCACAAAGGTACAACATTCTTCTCTTTTCCCTCATCAACCCCTCGTAGGCGCCTGCTGTCCGACGAGCATCAAGCTCTATCGCATGGCCAACAGCTCCCTCAGGGTGTACTGGCGGTCCTCGGGTCCCCGGCCGACCCACAACCACACGGTGGACCTGTACGGGACGAGCTCCAACTACACCTGCATTCCCGGTCCCGGGGGCAGCTCCTGCGACGTGCAGGAGGTCATGTGCGGCGACGTGTACACGGTCGTGGTTGCGCCCGTGGGGCAGGACGGCAACAAAGTGGGCTTCTGTCCACGCAGGATGTACTCCGGTGAGGGATGGAAAAAAGCCAAAGAGCGGGAATCAAGGGGAAAACAGACTTTAAGAATGATTATACCGCATTGAAGCTAGTGCATATATTCCTTGCTTTTATGGATATAGTATTGGAATCCATATGAGCTGTCTTATTGTTTCTTAATTTCCCATGTGTATCCCACAGTATCCTGCTCAGGCAGCAACGTTGGCATGGGTAAGTATCCTATTCAATTATACCTATAACCTGTTCCTTTGACACAGTATTCGTTGGACTATACAAAAACATATACGCTGATAAAATCTCATTTCTGTCTTTTTTTCAGTGATCTATCGTGGAAAGAGAAGTTTGGATTAAACGTGAGAAGATATTCGATCCTCTCAATGTGCACGTGTTGCAGTTTGTAAGGACGAGAGAGAATTCAATGGCGGCTGCTCTTAAAGGAACCCGCCCCGTGTGTAACTCTGCAAGTTTGTTCTTATGGCAGCATCGCCGGAGTCGATAAATTGTAGGTTTCTATTGTACGTTAGTGGAACGGAGTGGAACAATAGGGAGAATGTATGGACAAGGACAAGGTGAGGTGCTACTTATTCTCGTCTCTCCTTCTCCTCTTCTCTTCTTTACCTTTGGGACCTCTCATGTGTAACATTTTCCTGTCTAGTGCCCATAAAACATGCAAGAAACGTGACTGGGATATCACAGACAATAAGCCATGCCCAAAGCAAAAAGACATCGCAAACTGCCTACTACTAAAGCTTATGCTGCTTAAGCCATTGTGAAGCTATCAAGAGATACCTGTACTAACCTAAGGCAAGGGTCTCAATCTCAAATCACATCATTATCATCATGAAAAAAAAATCTTTGTTATATTCTATTTGATTCTGTTCATAATAAAGCATTGTGATTTTAAAATGATTAGATTTGACAATATATTCAAAAGTTATATATGTTAAATTGTCTCGCGGGACAGATGGTTTGAGACCCCCTCTCTCCAGGATGTCCAGGATGATCCACAATCTCTCCCTTGTCTCCTTTGTCTTACAGTGGAAAACACCTGATGGACAAAGACTTCTCCTGCAACTGTGAAGATAGGATATTCCCATCTGAAATGTTTAAACATTGAGATATGGTTGTGTTTTGTTGTAAGTGCTGCTTGCAATGAAAGCAACATGTGCAAAGTTGAAATTTAAATTGCTTCTTTTCAATGATTAAATGTGATACTTAAGAAACGAAAAACAATTACGTTTAACAGTTTCGGAGGGTTTGGGGAAGAAAATAGACCTGTGTCGTCTTGTAATTGTTCCGTATCCGATGAATCTGAATAGCCTTTCTTCCAATAACCCCTAAATAAAAACTACAATTGAATGAGAAAATAATCATTGATCAGCCAATACATCATTCTAAGACAAAGGAGGGAGCTAGAAAAAAAACGCTTTCTCCACGTATAGAACACCTCCATAGGGTTTGCTTGCTGGTATTAATGTCTGGACTTTGGTGGTCTTGGACTTTCTAAGTAGGTAACTGTAAAAGTGGAGCAGGGGGTATCATGGTGTTTGCCTGGAGTCCTGCGTGGCTTGTCCTGTGGATGATACGTCTGATTAGATTGCTGTGGACAGGCTCCAGTCTCCAGTTTCGACCGCATTCATTGCATTTGTGTATTACAGCTACTTACTGGAGGAGACAATAAAGAGCAGCCATTTGGCTTAAAATGCTTTGGTGTCAGTCGTCTGGTGTGGGCCTTCATTATGTAGCAGTATGACCTTCAGCAGTTGGAGTTATGAGTTAGTTATATCACACATCTCAAATCTCAGATTGTTCTAGGAGGAAATCCATAAAATGTTCTCCATCCTCAATCCATAAAATGTATTCTAGATTTTGTTTCAAGAATTTGTCACATGCAGTCTTACAAGTACGGTGCAGTGAAACGATGAGGGGGCAAACTACGAAGACTGTGCAAAGCAAAATTGGAGGAAAAAAATCGAATGGAATGATCTACAGTAAATCAGAAGAAATATACTGTATATATACAAGAAAAGCAAAAAAAGATATATAGGTGAATGATATAATCAAAAGGATGATTGGCCAAAATTTCATTGTCATAGAAATTACTGTAATGATTATTTATATTTAAAGTTATATGACTTATATACTGTATATACTATATAAATACTGTTTTGGTCAATTTACTTGTCTATAGTATGCACCACACCATACAATAAATACAATTAAAAGTTAAATTAGTTACACTGGTTTATCAAAATTTGCATGTGCCCGATCGGTGCATTATTGGCGGGAAAGGTGGACCCCGCCATCAACAATGGAAACAGCATATAGAGGATCGCATGCATTACGCAAACACAATGAATGGCTGTTTCTTATAGAGTGCCAACTAAATGAATACGGGATAAGTATCAAATATGGGATTTTTTTGACAAAATACTTTCACGGATTGTGGTGGACATATAGATATTCATGACAGGATCCATTTCGCCCTCATGATTTATATACCCCAACAATGGCCGCTGACAATGACCCGTGCTGTCTTACCTCATGCGTCTTGGAGACATACAGACACAGCCCTGGCTTAGGTGTTGGCTCGCTTTGTCACGACCTTTATAGGCTGCAACACACATCAGGCTATCACATTCACTTAAATAACATGCTGAGCAGAATAACGTGACTATAAATTGGTTATTGTGCAGGTTGTGAACAGGAAATGCCTGTGGCAATTCATCTGTGCTGTAAATAATTTGATCAGCAGCGTTATTAGTCTGGGCATCTATTTTTGTGGTAATATGACATCTTGAATCTAATGGATAGTATTATAATGACTTTCAATAGTTCATTGTCAAACCATCAATAGTCAATAATGGAAGCAAAATGATATGCATGGCCTTTGGTTAAAAAGTATTCAATCCACCTTTTATCCACGTTTTGATTATTTTATCCGCTTTAAAAGCATTATAAAAGTTCTAATGGTAAATCCATTCAAACATGATACATTCTAGTTAAATTAAATATGTACAGGGTATACTGTATATAAAAATAAGTCTCCTAAATGTGACAATTCTGTAAAAAAAGAAATCTAATTTGATACATAAACACGTGCACACTTTGAAAATAATACAGTGGATGTTGAATGGGTGTCAATGGCCCACAAAGGACCAGGAAAACTCCAATTCAGGAAATAATGTAAAGTCAGAATGACCAGGATAATGAGTGAAGGCGGCATATTGTTCAGACTTCACCAAGTGAAGTGACGGGAACAGAGGGAATTTGGAGGAGAGGGAGAGAATCGTACATTATGTTTTTGTTTTTTAGTTTTTTAAATCAAAACCACCGTAAAGTACACCCTTCACCTTCATGGCCCAGGCACATATCACAGTTTTAAGTTGTGTGTTCACTTTTCCACACAATTCAGCAGCAGATTATAGCAGCAGCGCAAATATGGTCTGATATCAATGACAGTAGATAAAATATATTCCATTACAGGAAAATCACTATTCCGAGAATATCTAATATCGAGTGATCCAATGTGCCATGTCAAGAAATGTTTTCCTGTTTCTATTCAGGGAACAATTACCAAAAAAAAAACCCATCAATACACCCGTATGAGGAAAGAAAAATGCCTCCAATAACAAATCTCTTTCTTCTTTTTTTATTCGTTATCTGAGAGGATCTGGCTCAAACCTATTCTGACAGTGACAAACATGCAGGAGTGTGATGTCTATGGGAGGGATTGTCAACCCCCCATGGTGCATTAGTCACACATCTTGTTTCCTTCTCATGATAACAGCGAACCCACCGGCAGTGTGATTCCACCTGTCCTCCTTTGAGACATCCTGATTGGCTCCCACGTAGGTGATCTACGAGCCCTCAGACTCCAGACCGTTCAGATGAGCTGCTGGATCCATGGATGTAACTTATTGAAACTGACAATCATCATGGACAAGCTGTGGATATTATGTCTATCTGTTATTGTGCTGTCTCTGATCCAGGTAATTATCATTTTTATATTTTGTCATATTTGTACTCATTAAAATACATAGCACTATTGTTATGTAATTATTTTGTCTTTCTGTTGTAATTTCAGATACAGTGTGCACAGGCTTCAGGTCTGTACTCTTTTCTTTACCTAATAAATAAATAAATAAATAAATAAATAAATAAATAAATAAATAAATAAATATTTTTACTTAAAAAAAAAGATATACTAATATATATCGTCATATAATGAAAATGTAAATATATATGATAAATGTATACTAATTATCTTTATTAATGTGTACAATAGTGTACAATAGATACATGAAAACTACTTGCCAATGTGTCAGGCAGGGCAATTTTATGTAAAATTGATAATGTAAAGCCATGGGTACATGCCTATAAGCCTATGGTTACTCCTCCAACGGTGTTGGAACCATTTTTTCACTATGGTTAGAATCTTTAGGAAAAATGGGAAACGTCATTTAATTGGAATAATTCATGAGGAGTGATTTGCCCCCATAAATTGAGCCATTGGGACCATGAATGAGGTGCTCTTGAATGCTTGCTTTTAATACGATGAAGGCCATAACGCAGAGGGCTGTCACCCAATAGCTTAATTTTCTCAGCTCTTTGGGATGGTTGAACAGGGAAATGAAATGGATCCATCATCAGGTAGCTTCCCAAGTACATATGAGAATGGAGCCACAGGCATAACCGTTAACATCAAGTTTCATCCCCCTGGAACAATTCCAGAAAGTAACTGTCTTAGCCCTAATGGGGCCGTTTAATCATAAATCAGCTACTCTTTTATGATTAGAAGTCCAATCATGTCTAATCAGTAATTTCTGGTGACCACTTGATCTGATGGCTACCCAATGGTCTATTAGAGCTACTGCAACATCTCCCCTCTGTGCTGGGCTGACTTTGCAATTACCCAATAACACGTAATCTTTCATTGAACATATGTGAGTAAACAAAATCGTTCTTTTTTTCCAGATCCAGTTTGTAGAATTACTTCGTTGTCATCTCCATCTGCGTCCACATTGAAAGTGGTATGGGACAGTTACAGCGGGGCGTCTAACTACTTACTGGACTTGCGAGTTGTGAACTCTACGAGTACAGCCCCGGTGGTTGTGACGCTCTCCGCGTCCAGCACGCAGAGGCTGGTTCAAGGACTAAGGCCAGGACATTTTTATCAAGTAACGCTGAAGGTCTTCATGTTTTACTCCTTTCTGTGTAGCGACACTGAGTTTTCCATGACAGGTGAGGGCGTATTTGGTTTAAAACTAAGCAGCCATACGGTACATGTCCGCGTAAGCCAATTCTGCATCGCGTGATCCTAAATACCCGATTCTTCATTACCACAGTGCCCGCCACGTCCCAAATCACCTTTTCCAAAGCCATATCCAGTACCTCCATAACATTTGAGTGGTCAAGTGTGGCAGGGGCGCACAACTATTTCCTGATCGTGGAGAAGTTGTTTGACTCATCGGCGCAGAAATACAACCAGAGCTTCACGAATCTGAGCGGACAAGTGGACGGCCTGACGCCTTCCACGATGTACAGCTGTTACATTTACTCTTCTAACAGTGCTGGACTGGGGACCCGCAGTGGAACCAGAGTAATCACAACGCGTATGTCAACATAAGATGGTTTTATAAATATGATGATTAAATTTTTCCTTTGGTATGGAGTTAGATGACTGGGTATTTCATAATGGTTTTAAACTCCTGCTCTTTCCCTGCAGTGGTAAAGCCACCAACGGGCGTGACCCTCGAGTCGACGGGAAAGAGCACAGCGCGGGTGACATGGAACTCTGTGAATAAGGTTCTGCTGTATCAGGTGGCGGTGAGTGACATTGACGACCCCAGCATCCCTCGGGTCATTAGGAATACTTCCTCCACATCCATGGATATCAGTAATCTGGAGCCCTGCTCCACCTACTCAGTGGGGGTCTCATCAGTCAACGTCTTCTTAGTGGCCGGAGAGGCCTCCAACGCCACATACACTACCTCAAGTGAGTAGCAGGGAAGCCGACGGATTTTAAACAATTTAATGAGACAATATCATCTCAAACGCACTTTTTCATTATGGACCCTGTTTCCTTTTTTTAACCAGCCATAAAACCAGTATCATCGCTGTCCGTGGACTACAGCTGCTCCAGCGGCATGGTGACAGTCACGTGGGAGTTGGTATTCGGGGCTAACTCCTACAGGGCCACTGCCGTCGACGGCAATGGCACGGCTCTGACATGTACATCTCAATCTGACAACTGTCAGATCACCATGCTCAAATGTGGTGAGAAGTATCAGGTCCACGTTACAGCCATCTCGGATGACTGCGAGAGCACCTCCAACACCTCCGCCATGTTTGATACAGGTGAGGAGAGTGTGATCACGCGGCACAGCCAGCAGTCTCTGTGGTCTCTGTGGACCTTTTCTTATGTTACTGCTCCCGCTCCATTCTCTTCTTACGTTCTCTTATTTGCCCCATTCATTGGTGGTGTCCTATACACTGTTCTCGCCTCAAACTATAGAATACGCCCTCATGTTTGCCACCAGAAACTGCTATAGAGAACATTAACTGATGTGGCGTTATTTACAGTCTATTGAAGCGAGATAGTCATCTTAAAGGTCACACTACATTGTCATTCTGGGAAGAGAAATGATTACGGAGGCACTGTTCACCCTGAGATGTGATCCTATATCTGTGGGACACAATTGGGCATGTGCTACCTATACAAAAAGGTGTAAGGAAAACAAAGAAAGACTCAATTTCAGTGTCTCTTTAGACGCTTTTTGATTGAAGTGCGAAACAATTGTGAATGACTGTCCGCTGTCTCTATCTCCTGTAAATCTTTACTTTTTACATGTCAGTCATTTACACTATTCAATATAAACATATTTGTCTTCTTACTGCATAACCCTTTTACCTCCTGTCACCTCATTCCACATTTCAGAGCTGTTCCATATTGGCCTTTTTTCTCCTCACTATGCACTATGGTTATAACCACAGTTTATAGTAGTAACACCTTGCTCTGTTCCCCACAGTCCCTTGTGCCCCTGCAAGTCTGACCACCTTCCATGAGTGCAGCAGCAATGCGGTCATCTTCAGCTGGGAAGCCACCAACAACACCTACTACTACGTGGCCAAGTCTTTAGACAACACAGGCAAGGAGGTAGAGTGCAGGACCGCCGACACAACGTGTTTCTTCACCAACACCGGCTGTGGGCAAACATATAAGTACACTGTGTACTCCGTCAGCACGTGTAACAGCGAAGTCAGCCCGCCCAAATTTGTCAAAACTTGTGAGTAGTTGGGCAGTTTAACTTGCGCTTATCTCAATCGTTTTTTTGTAAAGAAACAACCAAAAGACCATCATTGCCTATCCTTGCTCCTCCAGCTCCTTGTCTACCGACCAATGTGAGGACATCTGCTGACTGCCAATCTGAGATGCTGATCACGACGTGGGACAGTGCAGCTGGTGCTTTGTCCTACTTTGTCGAAGCGCAGGGCAACAACGGAGACAACTACAACTGCAGCTCTCACACCAACAGTTGTGCTGTGGCTGCTGTACCATGCGGTGAACACCTGAGTGTGTGGATCACTGCCTCCAATGACAACTGCTTCACTAACAGGGTGCTGGGAGAGGTGGCTGAGACTGGTACGTTCTGGGTTTGGTGGATTCACTTAAGAACAGTGTTGGAAATGTCAGATCAGAGATCTATGATATAAATGTCTAGGTTGGATAAAAGATTTATGCAGAGGACACACCTGCAGCTAGGGGGCAGAAAACACATCAGGACCACCTGGCATCATCATGAAAGGACATTTATGTATGTTACCAGCAGATAGAAATGTTGGAATAGGCTGGAAAAAAATGATTTCATTTGAAGTGACTTTGTATGGTATGGCTTATTTAGAAATATAATTACCTGGTGCCACCATGTGCCTTTTTCTGATAAGAAATGCAATGTTTTGATGTTTCCCTTTGGGGATTACAGTAACCGCAGTTTACTGAACAACAACTCCCTGTCATTCCTCGCTTTGCAGCTTGTCGGCTTTCAGTATTTATGCCCCCTGAAATCAGTCAGTCATTTGAGGTAGTTAGTATTAAGAGACTGGTTCTACACTCCAGCTCTATTGTCAAACCTGACCAAACTTATTTCTTTCCTTTCTCCCTCCCCTCTTCCCATCCTGCTTCCAGTCCCCTGTATCCCCACCAATGTGTCTGCATCAGTCAGCTGCAGCCAAGATTCGGCCAAGGTCAACTGGACCAAGAGCAATGGGGCTGTGTCCTACATCGCCACTGCTCAACATGCAGACGGAACAGAACACAGCTGTAATTCATTGGCCACCAATTGTCTCATTGAGGGCCTCAGCTGTGGGGAGACTTACACTGCCAGCGTCCTTGCTACTAACATGAAGTGCAATAGCTCTACCAGCGAAGAAGTCACAATAATGACAGGTGCAGAGTGGTGTATACTGACTAAAGTGACCTTTAATACAGTGAATTTGAAGTGAGCCAAGTCTGATAACATCTCTCAAATTACCTTGTTACCTTCTTCCTCCAGCCCCATGCCCTCCCCATAACATCGAGGCTTTCAGAGACTGTGCGGCAAATCACGCTCTCATAGTGTGGCAGAATCATCAGACCAGTGGTTCCTACACAGCCCTCATAGAGGACCAGAGCGGGGATCAGCTGAACTGCACCAGCAACACACTCAACAACTGTAAAATCTTCTCTCTGCCCTGTGGACAGACTTACACCGTCACTGTCACCTATCACGATGGCAACTGTCCCTCCACCTCAACCCCCATCAGCATGGACTCAGGTAGCCTATAACTACTAAACTGTTGCTGGGGTTTATAGGCTGTTGAAATGGGTAGGCGTAGAAAAGCTGTTGTTATCGAAGGAAAGACTCTTACCTACCTACTCCTTATGCACCCCCCCTACTTTTTCTCAGTTCCATGCGGTCCGCAGGATGTGCAGACCAGTGTTTCATGCGGTACTGGTGAATTAACAGTCTCCTGGGGCGTCCCTGTCCCTGCCGAGAACTACACTACGGTCATTTCCACTGGAACAGGTCAGCACATTCACTGTAACTCCACGGACACCCAGTGCACCGAGGGAGGTTTATCCTGTGGGAGCTACTACATGGTGACAGTGTTTTCGGTCCATGGAACCTGCTTCAGCCTGCCCAGTACAGATGTCACTGTACGCACAGGTGGGTGGGAGACACAACTTGTACTACAAGATTTCCTCTTCACGTTTTGCCATTATATTAATATGACATTTGCTTTGCTGTATGTCGGTTTTGACCTTTTCTCTGTAATACTCTCTAGTGCCCTGTGCGCCCACCAATGTCATGGCCACACGTACTTGTGGGCAGAGTTCTGTTGCTGTCACCTGGGAAGCCAGCCTGGGTGCTATAAACTACACTGCTTTCGCCGTGGATACTTTGGGTCAACGATCTGAGTGCTCAACCAATGAAACCTCCTGCACCCTCCAAGGCTTCCAGTGTGGGGAGGTCTATACCATTGATGTTGTGGCAGTGGATGACAACTGTACTAGCCAAGAGAGCCAGACTGTCTCTTTGTCTACAGGTAATACTGTAGCACTGTACAACACAAACTTGAAAAGTTGAGAAAAAAGAGTTGTCCTTATTAATCACCACATTGACACATTGATCTAATATCCATGTACTGCTTCCCTCTCCAGTCCCATGTCCTCCCTCCAACTTGACAAGCCATGTGAACTGCACCAGTGGTACTGCCCAGTTGTCGTGGTCCCCCAGCCAAAACACTGCCACCTATGCAGCAAAAGCCATGGGTGCAATTGGAGAGGCGCTGACTTGTAACAGCTCCAGCCCAGGTTGCCTGCTGAGCAGCCTGGTCTGTGGCCAGGAGTATAACATCACTGTTTCTGCCTCTGACGGCACTTGCACCAGCCCTGACAGTGCCACCCTCACACAGGAACCAGGTACTGAGAGAGACCTGGTAGGGCAGTGCAATGAGTTTCAGAAATGTTTTTGGATGATATTGAAATATTGAAATAACTAATGCTGATGTATTATTCGCTCTAAAGGCCTACTTTGAATCAGTTTCACATATTTACCCATCTGTCTCTGTTAGCACCCTGCGCTCCACTGAATGTGACCACCAACCTGCTCTGTGAGACCAACAGCGTAATAGTCGGCTGGGATCCCGCTGCCATGCCACTGAACTACAGTGCCACTGCCATGCCCATGGCAGGGGACATTATTCCGGTGACCTGCCACACCCAGGCTGGAATGAGTTGTACTCTGAATGGCCTTCAGTGTGGCCAGGTGTACAATGTCTCTGTTAAAGCCTCCTACGGAAGCTGCAGTGGGCCATACAGTGCCCCACTGACAGTACACACAGGTAATCAGGAAGGTTATTATGTAGTTGATGCATGATGCTGATGAGTTCATTAGCAATTAGCTATTTGCTATCTCAACTAAATCATACATGTATATACTCAGTAAAACATAACCTCTACTCTCTATATGTGATGCCTTCCACCAGGACCTTGCGCCCCTGAGAACATAGGAGCAATGATTGAGTGTGGGACACATTCTCTTTTGACCTCATGGAATGCGTCACTTGGTGCCACCATGTACACAACCTCAGTGACCGGTCCCGATGGCTACTCTGAGACCTGCTCCTCATTCAGCCTGACATGTGCTTTCACTGGCTTGCAGTGTGCCAGTCAGTATAACATCACAGTGAGATCAGAGTATGGCCAATGCACCAGCTCCCCAAGGCAGACGTCTCTGATGACAGGTGCCGTAATGCTAAGACTATTAGACTAGTTTTGTGTATATATTTCTGTTATGAAAAAGGAACACAGATTTAAGAATCAATTTGATGTGTAAAGTTAGTTTGTTGTTTCCATGAAGAACACATTTAACTTAAAAACAATAATCTCTCCCATATCCCCCAACAGCACCTTGTGATCCAGTCAATGTGACGAGTGTCCTCCAGTGTGGCTCAGACATGGCCACTGTGTCCTGGGCCGCAGTCGCCGGCGTTGTGTCCTACACCGTGCTTGCCAGAGAAGGGGGCTCCCAGCATTCCACTTCCTGCAAAAGCAGCATGACTTCCTGTCAGCTACAACAGCTGAACTGTGGAGCAATGTACAACCTGACGGTGTTGGCTGAGGATGCCAACTGCAACAGCACCGGAAACACCAGCACTGTCCTCGTAACAGGTAGGAGGACAATTAAGTTATAAACGTGGAGAGAGGAACACATGGTTCAAACATAGAAAACATAAACATAATAACCAAAAGTGAATTTAAACAATTATCCAGTTACAATTTAGGACTCTTAGGACTTTCTTTGCAAGTGTTTGTGTCTGTTGAGAAATAGGTCAACCATCCATTTAACACTGCTGTTTATTCTTCTCTCCCTCACAGCCCCTTGTCCTCCATCGATCCAGAACTCTACTCTGAGCTGCAGCACCAATTCTACCTCTCTGTCCTGGACAGCTGTGGCTGATGCTTCAAGTTACACAGTGAATGCCACAAATGCTAATGGACATACAGTGTCATGCAGCTCGCCAACTACCAGCTGTGATCTCACATACATGCTCTGCAGTGAGACCTACACAGCCAGGGTGGTGGCGAGGGGAGACCAGTGTGACAGTGCGCCAAGTACCAGTGTCAACATAACCACAAGTAAGTAATCCCAAGAAGTGAGAAAGGCAAAGAGTGTATGTATGAGAGAAAGATACATTTCTTCTTGACATCAACAAGTGCTAATCACAAATATCTCTTCCCCTCATTCTCCAGCCCCCTGCGCTCCAACGATTACTTTCAAAGAGTACGACTGTGGCAATAACACAGCGCTTTTTGGCTGGACGGACCCCGTGGGGCGTCACACCTTCCTGGCTACGGTGGAGGGAGGGGGCTTCCTGGATGACTGTCTGACTATAAATACCAGCTGTGCCTTTCACAGTCTTCCCTGTGGCCACGACTACACCCTAACAGTCCAGGCTCAAGGAGCGCAATGCAACAGCACCCCAAGCACAAGTGAATCCATAAAGACAGGTAGGAGGCCTTGCAGACATTGGAGTTAGACAAGATCTACTATGGTACCTTGACCTTGTGATAACATAAACATTTGTCTCACTTTATACCCCAACCTTTCTTTTGGTGCATTTCCCAGTCCCCTGTGCCCCACAGAATGTTAGTGCCAGTCTGATGTGTGGCACTACATACAACAACTCAGCTCTGGTAACATGGGTTGGCAGCCCCAGTGCAACAGTATATAATGTCAGAGCAATGGGACAGGATGGACATACAACACAATGCCACAGCAATGGTACCAGCTGTCACTTACCAAACATGCTTTGCGGCCAGACCTATGACATCACGGTCATTCCATACACCGAGTCATGCGCTGGTAACCCCAGCATGACTTACAGCTTCCATGCAGGTATATAGAAGCCAACCGCTATACTGTAATACATCCTTCCACACAAATAAAAAGTAATAATAAACCTTTATTTTAAACATTTCTTTCCAGGCCTTTGCCCCCCAAGTAATGTGACTGTGTCCCCGCAGTGCACGGGCAGCACTGTCTCCTGGTCACTTGTCACAGGAGCAGAGATGTACATAGCAACAGCAATGGCAATTGACGGACACACTTACAACTGTAGCTCAAACAGCACCGACTCATGCCCTTTCACCGATCTGAACTGTGGCGAGAACTACACTGTCACCGTTGTAACCGTTGACAGGGGTTGCCAGAGTGTTCCGAGCTCACCTGTAGAGCTGAGAACTGGTGAGAGGAATGAGAGACTGGAGCCTTATTTGACTGGGTTAGCAGAAGACATTTGATATGTAACTGTACGAACAATACAAAAACTTTATAGTGGACTGAAATAGAAGAATGTACATGGCACTAATAAATTAACTCCCCCTGTGTAGATAAGTCTTTTTTAATTCATTTCTTTCTGTTTTTGTCTTCCTAGCCCTGTGCCCACCGACTAACTTGCAAGCCCAGGTGAACCATCCTGCCAACATGTTGACGTGGGTTCAGGTCACATGGGACCCAAGCCCTGTGACAGGGGCCGCATACTACATATTTTTTGAGAAGATAGGCTCCTCCGTCCCCCCTTCTATGTACAATACCTCAGATACTCAATTCCACCTAAGTGGCCTGCTTTGTGGACAGAGACACTCCTTCCGTGTTGCAGCGCAGGATGGAAACTGTACTAGCACCCAAAGCTCAGCCATAGAAATAAGCACAGGTAGGAAAGGAATCCGTGTTTATTAAAGGATAGGTTCACCAATTTTCAACTCAGGCCTTATTAAAATGTTGGTTCCCATCATTTATATACAGTCAGGTCCATAAATATTTGGACATTGACACAATTTACATCATTTTGGCTCTGTACACCACCACAATGGACTTGAAATGAAACAATCAAGATTTGCTTTAAGTGCAGACTTTCAGCTTTAATGTGAGGGTATTTACATCCAAACAGTTGAACGGTTTAGGAATTACAACACATTTTATGTGTCCCCCCCTTTTTAAGGGACCAAAAGTAATTGGACAATTGGCTGCTCAGCTGTTCCATGGCATTTCAAGTCCATTGTGGTGATGTACTGAGCCAAAATGATGAAAATTGTGTCAATGTCTAAATATTTATGGACCTGACTGTATAAGTAAGCTTAAGCAATGTTATGTTGCTATTGTAATTCCTGTAGGTCCTTGTCAGCCAACTCATTTTGCTGCTCGTGTGGACTGTGGGACCAACATGGGGAACTTCTCCTGGAATGAGACCTATGGAGCAGATTCCTACACTGTGGAGGTGACGGGAGAGCACGGCCATGAAGCTTCCTGTTCTTCCAATGACACTTCCTGTGCTGTGAAACTTCACTGTGGTCGCTCATACTTGGCTACACTGGTGGCATCTACAGAAAGCTCCAACAGCTCCCAGCATGCTGACATTCACTTTGATTCTGGTAAGTTATGGACAGAAATACCTAAAGACTCGCGCAAAATCTCAGACAAATTAAACAGATTAAAACTTTTCTCCTCAGCCCCATGTCTACCAGAGAATGTAGTTGCGGAGCTTGACTGTAACACCAATACATTGATGGTGAGTTGGCAAGAGACCCCAGGCTCAGACAACTACACAGCTCTGGCCATTGGCAGTGATGGCTACAGGGCGTCCTGTAACTCCACCTCCACCTCCTGCTCCATCCAAGACCTGCAATGTGGTCAGACTTATGAGGTGGCTGTTACATCCTCATCTGTACGCTGTGATATTATCGCTGGCTCCGACTATCAGGTCCAATCTGGTAAGTGCAACTGTGTTGTGTTAAAATGGTACAATATTGGGATGTCTTCTCCCGTATTTAACCCTCTATTGTCTATTTGATGAATACCAAAACAAATGTCCTACTAGCCCCCTGCAAGCCTGAAAACACCTCTGTGGACCTCAATTGTAGCAGCAACATTGTCAAAGTAATGTGGGATCACCTGAGCACAGCTCAGAACTACACAGTAAGAGCCATCGACTCTTCTGGCTTTAACTCCACCTGCAACTCCAACGAGACCTGCTGCTCCTTCCTGGATCTGAGCTGCGGAGAGATCTACACCTTCACTGTGACTGGACACACTAATGTGTGCATTAGCGAGATGAGCACCGCTATGGAAAAGCTCACTGGTACACTCAACAATTAAACTTATCAACGCTTTTTATAAATTTTAAGTCTTCAATGAACTAAAGCTGCTTAAAGTCATGAACCTGAGTAGCTCAAGCTGTTGTCTCTTTGGTTCACTCTCTCTCTCTCTGCAGCCCCATGTCCTCCTACCAGCATTTCAGCTGATCTGAACTGCAATACAGGTGAAGCCCTGGTAACCTGGAGCAGTGCTACTGGAGCCACTGCCTACAGTGTTCAGGCTGAAAGTGCAGATGGTCACCGCTCCTCCTGCACTGATAGCAGCACATCTTGTCATCTTAACAATCTGGTCTGCGGACAGGAATACACAGTCATTGTCATATCAATGCACACCGGTTGTCCTGGACCTGCCAGTGTCCCAATAATGCTGACTACAGGTACATAAATCTTACTTTTGTCATAGCAGCCATGAATGAAATGATGACACATCCAATGATTGATTTGTTCAATGAACTGGTATAGCAGATCAGTGGCACCATAATCATTTGGTGAGAGAGCTATGCAGATTTGAGTGCCGTCTGCAGCCAATTTTGTGATTTTGCATAATTGCATAAATAACATTTCCTATTTTTTCCACCCCCAGAGCCCTGTGTTCCCATGAATGTGTCTGTCCAGTACAATATGAGTGTGGCCCAGGTAGTATGGGACTCAGCAAGAGGTGCCAGCTGCTACTCCGTTGAGGCTCTGACTGACCAGGGCTTAACAGCCGGCTGTAACACCACCAACACCAACTGTGTCCTGAGTGACATGCAGTGTGGTCAGATGTACAACATCACTGTGACAGCACACAACCTGGCCTGCAACAACACTGCGACCTCTGCAAGCTACTGCCTCACGACAGGTTAGTCACATGCTCAGGAAGTCCACGTGGATGCAGTGAATAGGCATTGAGGCGTGTCACATAAATTATCTTAAATATGCTTTCTTACCTTTCATTTAGAGCCCTGCCCACCCAACTATGTTCAGGCCAGTTTGAATTGTGAACAGCTTGCTGTGGCTGTTTCCTGGGAGCAGAGCAACTACGCCATGGGATACGTAGCCTACGTTAATGGCCAGAGTGGCTACCACACCTCCTGTCTAGCAACTAATGCAGACACACAATGCACCGCCTCAGGACTGATGTGTGGCACAGTGTACAACATCTGTGTCAAAGCCCTTGGACAGCAATACAACAGCTCTGAGAGCACTGTTATTAATCTGACGTCAGGTGAGGATGATATGGGATAATAAGCAGCCGGCCAGTCGCTATCGAAAAATAATCCCCGGCAGGGTGATGAGGACCCCGATGCCAAGCAAAGCAATCACATTATCCCGCTTATTACTCGGCCACTTACTAAATCCATTGAGACAATATTAATTTCAAACGATTGAACTAGTCCGCCTAGTTTAAGAGCCTCTGCTAAGAATAATTGTTCACAACAACGTAGCTAACGCTGCAACGTAGCAAACTATTGCTCTGCAGAAAATACTAAATACAAAAACGTACATATGACTAACCCATTTACTGTTGGTGAAATGTGAAATTGGACACATCCACAGTTTTCCATTGTATGTTTGCTTGTGACAGCGGTTAATATTAACAGACAGCGGCTGATTGGTCAGATTTGAGTATTCCACACAGCTGTGTCATAAAAACACAATATTTTGTATGTGTTGTTGATAAATACATAAATCTTTTCGCACACAGACACACACACGACACATTAAAGACTATAGCTTGAACGCTAACTGATTTATTCCCGTCTTTCTGCAGCGCCATGCCTCCCCAACACCATCCAGGTGGAGGTGGATTGTACCTCCGATAGCGAAGCGGTCGTATCCTGGAGCATCACCGAAGGCACTGCAGACTTTTCCCTCACAGCCGCCATCAGCGGCAGTGAACAGACGCTATGCACCACCCAGCAGAACAGCTGCAACGTGACAGGGTTAGGGTGCGGGGAAAGCTACAATCTCAGCCTCTCCGCAAGCAACGAGCACTGCCACCTGACAGCGCCCGAGAACGCTAACGTCATAACACGTGAGTAGGGGGTTTTCTGCGATTACCAATATGGATACTCGTGCCGCGTTAGCTCATAATTGAACACCCTTGATCCTCTTCTTTCTCCTCAGGTCCTTGCGCTCCTCAGCATGTGGCGGTGGATCTGCAGTGTGGCTCCCACACTGCCTTGGTCTCCTGGGAGGAGAGGTCGGAGGTCGATATGTACGTAGCTAGCGCCGCCGGGTCATCGGGAGTGGAACCGTGTAACTCCACGGGCTCCTCGTGTCAGTTCCCCGGTCTGGCCTGTGGCGAGACGTACAACGTTAGCGTCACAGCTCACAGCAATGGCTGCTCCAGCAAAGCCAGCACCACTGTGTATATAACAACAGGTAGCGTCAAAGTTGAACATTGTCAACTTTTTATTGTTTGTCTTATTATCTGTCTTAGTCTTTGGATAGTGTTCGCTGGAACCCCTACTTTCATTCTTTTCTGATTTTCTCTTTCCAATTCTCCTAGATCCGTGCCAGTCAGCAAATGTTTCTGTCCAGGTGCTTTGCCAGAGTGATATCGTCCAGATGTCATGGCAGCAAAGTAGCGGTGTAGAGACCTACCTGGTCACAGCCGTCGGTAGCCTCGGGTACACTGAGGCTTACAACATTTCGGGAACCCACCTCTCTGCCTCTCTGCCCTGCGGACAGGACTACAACGTCACCGTGCAGGGGAGAGGCAGCCAGTGTGACAGTGTCCCCAGCAACACCGCCTTCTTCAAAACCAGTAAGATGCAGCATTCCATTGATATAGACTCATGCCTAGATTTAAAATATAATTGGAGTCTGAATTAATAATATTTTCTCACTCCTCTCCATTCCCCAGCCCCCTGTATCCCCCAGGTGGTGGTCCCCTACGTAGAATGTGAGTCTAATATCGGCTCCGTCAGCTGGGCCCCCAGCGAAGGTGCCGAATCATACATCGCCGTGGCGACGAGCCACGATGCCAATGAGCACTGGTGCGTCACCAGCAATACCTCGTGTACCTGGGAGGACCTGCATTGTGGAGAGGAGTACACCGTTCTTGTCAGAGCAAGGGACGGCAACTGCACCAGCCTGCCTAGCAACAGCTCTGTCATCCACATGGGTACGCCATGAGACAGTATCAATGTAGCTCAGGTGGGGTTCCTGTTTCAATCTAACCTATGGGACATTACTGTTCATTTCCAGACCCCTGTGTGCCTCAGAATCTGGTTAGTTCAGTGGACTGTGCTATGGAAGTGGTGTCTCTGACCTGGAACGCCAGCAAGGGGTCGGAGTTCTACGTGGTGGCAGCCAAGGGGGGAAATGCCTCGATTGAGCTCAGCACCAATGACACAGGGGCCCACTTCTCTGAGTTAACCTGCGGAAATGTCTACAGCCTGACGGTCACCGCTCACAACCAGCACTGCAGTGGCAAGCCCAGTGCACTGGCTCCAATGGGAACATGTAAGTACTTATAAACACAAAACTTTCCCTTCAGGTTTTCCTAGCATGGCTGAGATTATTTTAGGTTTACAGCATAGTTTAATTTGGTTAAATAAACACCTCAAACATACAAGAAAATCATAAAATGAAAGTAATGACAAGACATTGACAGTTCCAACCAGACTATGTACAATTATACACATTTCTTTCCTGTGCTCAGGGCCCTGCTCCCCTACGGCGGTCTCGACCTCCCAGGACTGTCTCTCTGGCATCGTGCTAGTAACCTGGGAAGACAGTAACGGGACGGACTATTACACGGCAACCATGCAGACTGATGATGGCTTATCCAATATCTGCATGTCCTCCTCGAGCCACTGCAGCGTCCCCTACCTCGCCTGCGGACAGAACTTCTCTGTGTCCGTCACAGCCTCCAACCAACAATGCAACTCCACCACCAGTGTTCCCGCTAGTCTGAAGTCAGGTGAGCTAGTCTCGTGGCCGCTATCAGGGGAAAAGCACAGCAACAACAGTTATAACACGGCTTACGTTTATATCTCATGTCTTGTTTAGTAAAGATCTTGATCTTCAATATCCTCTCTCTACAGTTCCATGTGTTCCCACCAATGTCTCAGTAGAGATGGACTGTGGTAGCGATACTGCCTTGGTGTCCTGGGCTGCCAGGCAGGGGGCCACACATTACTCTGTCTCTGCCTACAGTAGTCATGATAACGCCACCTGCCAAAGCTTAGAGCCTAACTGCATTCTCACTGGCCTTGGATGTGGCACCTCATACTCCATTCAGGTGGTGTCTATGGATGACAATTGCTCTAGTACCCCCAGCCAGGCGCAGATATTTAACACAGGTAAGAAATTGGACACACAATGTATTGCACTGTACCAACTCAAGATTTTTCGCTCTCATTCAACAACTCCCTTTTTTCCAGCCCCTTGTGCGCCCCAGAATGTCGCTGTCCAGGTTGACTGTTCCGCAAACATCATGACAATTTCCTGGGACTTCGACTCGGACGCTGAGCACTTCTGGGTTTCAGCAATGGCGGATGGTGTTAGTGACAGTTTATGCAACACCACAAACTCCTCGTGCGCTGTCAGCGGCGTTCCCTGCGGAAAGACATTCACTGTTCAAGTCACAGCGGTCTGGCAGGGTTGCCGCGGGCAACAGAGTCAGCCTATCAGCCTCATGTCAGGTATAGGCTGTGAACAACCAAATGAGACGTTACCAAATAAATAAATATGCATTGATTTATGAATCAGTTTGACAAAGCTTTCCCCAATCACCGCTTGTGTCTTCAGCTCCTTGTCAACCCCAGGGAATTGGGGGCAACCTGGACTGCGTGACGAATTCAGCGTGGATATCATGGGACCCCAGCCAAGGGGCGGAGAGCTACACAGTAATGGCCACAGGAGGAGAAGACTACAGCGCCAACTGCACCACCTCTACAAACACCACCTGTGAGGTGCAAGACCTGGCCTGTGGCATCCAGTATAACTTCAGTGTCTTTGCTACCAACAGCCGGTGTGACAGTCTCCCCAGCACCACCATTGAATTAGAGACAGGTAACAACACCGCGTAGAGCTTGGCTCAGCTCTGGCACACTAAGGCTGTGCTTCTTGATGATTTTGGGTCGGTCAGAAAATATACAGACACTGAAATCATTGTCATTTCCCCCTTAGCCCAGTGTTCCCTCTCTAGCATATCTGCGTTATCACAGTGCCACAATTCTTCCATCCTCGTCCTCTGGGAGATCATGGAGGGCGGTGAGGGAGGCACGGTGTACATCGCCACGGCGGAGGCTAGCGACCACACCTACCTGTCCTGTAATAGCACGGACACTAGATGCTATCTCCAGGGAGCAAGATGTGGGCTCCACTACACCATTATTGTAGCGGCCACCTCAGATCAATGCAGCAGTTTGAGGAGTCCTCCCACCAGGATAAGCATGGGTACGTGGGAAATTCCTCTGTAATGGATGCTATTACATGGGACGTTTTACACTACAAGACATATTTTCAAATATCTCTGGAGCAGGATGTCAACACAACCAAGATTTACTTCTTAAATCTTTTCACACTAACATGATTCTTCTCTTCACAGAGCCCTGTCCACCCATGGATCTGGTGGTTAACACCTCCTGTGAGGACCATGGAGCGCTGGTGTCCTGGAGCCCTTCTCCGGCGGCCGAGACGTACCACGTGAGCGCTACCGGTGGAGATGGACATGTACGGACCTGCAACACCAGCGTCAGCAACTGCAGCCTGTCGGTGCTCAACTGTGGCCAGCAATACACAATCTCTGTGACCGCCGCCCACGAGAACTGTTCCAGCAAGGCCAGTGGAAATGTCACCTTCAACACAGGTGTGTGTTTCACACATGAAAACACACACTCATACACACACAGACTTGAGGGTTATCACTTTGTTGAGAATAGAAACTCAAATGCTTTCTCTCTACTTTCAGTGCCATGCCAACCAGAAGGTCTCTCTGTTGCTCTCCACTGCGCCAATCAGTCAGCAGTGCTGTCATGGACACCCAGGGGTGGGGTGTTGGATTACTCAGCCTGTGCTCAGACTGAACATGGCAACATGTTGTACTGTTACAGCATAGAGCCCACCTGCACTATAGAGGGGCTGGAGTGTGGAGCCCATTACAACTTCTCTGTCCAGACCTCAGATGGAACATGCAACAGCTCCTTCAGCGACCCAGTGATGGCTGCAGCAGGTAGAGGATCTTGTTCTTTGCCAGAGATATAAGTAAATGTTGTAATTATGGTCTAGGATTAAATTTTTGGAACTGTGGAAGTAAGCTTATCCATTCCCTTCTCTCTCCCCCAGCTGCCTGCCCTCCAGACAGTCTGCAGGTACAGCTGTTTCCCATGCAATCTGAAGTCCAGATACTGCGTTTTGAGTGGGTGCAGGTCTCCTGTCCGGACGTCCAATACCTGCTGAGCTTGACCGGGAGTCTTTTAGGAGACAGCCAGGCCCTCTTTGAGCTGTCTTCCTATTGGACAAACGCAACTTTCTTTGAAATGCCCCTGCCCTGCGGTTCCTCCTACCTTGCCACAGTGGAGAGCAGGAGTCCAGCTGGCACCAGTGGACCATCGGAGGGTTTGAATGGAAGTACAGGTACATCTCATTAGCCCATCAAGGTGATAATTAGAATAAATAATATGGAGGGCAAAGTATAGATGAATATATAGGAGATATGTATATGATTTGGGGAAGAAAGAATACACAGAGTTGTGGTAAATATATTTCCAGGTTGTTTCTTTTCTATACAAAATGCAGCTAACCATAATTGATGTTTTCCCTTGTTCTAGCTCCTTGTCCACCTTTAGCAGTGACATACAGTGTTGGCAGCTCCTCAATCTCATGGAATGCTTCTGTTTACGCCACCAACTACACGGTGTACGACAACAGTGTTTCGCCCGCCGCCCAGGTGTGCAGCACATCCAACCTCTTCTGCTCTCTGTCCAACGCCAACCCCTCCGACCTGCTGGTTACCGCCAGCAACGCAGCGGGAGAGAGTGAAACAACGGCCGTTGATGGTGGGTAGTGATGGAGCGCAGAATCAATTAGGCTTATTTCAGTGTTACAACCGTGTTTATAAGAGTCACAGGAGATGTGGTGTGTCATGCCATTTTGTTGTAAAGAAGTAAACATATCAAATATACTTTTTCAACAGTGGTAACTCAAGCACGTAGGAGGAGAGACCTCAGTGATGAAGCGGCACTAGAAACAAGTGAGTTATGCTCCTTAAAATGGTCAGATCTGTACTAGCTTTGAGACAATTTCACGTGGTGAATTTTCTTTTTGTAGGCTTATTAATTGATCTGTTTGCTCTATGTCCAAACAGGCCTTGCAGTTCCTGCAGTGCAGGTCACGCTGAGAGCGACAGACGTCCTGTTAGAGTGGTCTGCGGTGGAAGGTGCCTCTCAGTACAGCCTCGTGGTCAGACAACAGACCCACTCGCAAAGGCATTGGGTGCTCACCGTGTACGAGGAGAGAATAATTCCTACTGACCCAGACTCAACCTACTGCCTGTCAGTGTCGGCAAAAAGCTCAACAAGCAGCGGACCCTACTCGGAGCCTGTATGTGTTGAGAAAACGCAGAACATCCACGTGAAGATCTCTGGGAAATAAGTGATGTGCTGTGTTTTTCAACTTTTTTGTAAAAAAAAAAAAGAAGATATTCGAAGTCTTTCTAAAATACAATCTAGTAGAATACGAAGAGGGCATTTATTTTGTTTTCCAAAAAATTGGTGGGAGCTGTTCTAGTCTAGCAACTCACAAAATGTGGGATAGGAATCAAGGATTTCCAAACTTTCTATGAAGCCATATTTTAAATTGTTCACTGTTGGGTACAGGGTTTAAACAGGTATTATAACTTTGTTGTTGCCGTTACTTCACCTTTGTAAATGTAATAGATTTCTTAATATATCAGTGTTCGACTTCAGTGAATGTTGACTTTTTGCAATTTATATTTAACAAATCGAGGGAATTCTCTAAATTACAATTAAACATTAAAAGTAATGTGCATTTCTTAACCCCGCCCCCCATTCATCCCATTCCATGCAAAATACAACCCATTCATTTTGTAAGTGGGACTAATTCTCATTTTTTGCTTTCCTCTTGCATCAAAGACACAGCAGATAGCTCCTTCCATAAAAGTATTTTATTACAAAAAACAAAATGCAACAGAGCAATAACCCCAGACATCTCAAGCAGGGGTCAGCGTGTGGTACAAACTCCCCTGTGCAGGCTGCGCTAGAGGATTAAAACATTCTCAGACCAATTATGTACAATGCCATAGAACGTCTTGGGAGAAAGTTAACTGTAGAAAATTAAAATTCCGTCATTTTCAAATCTCGGGCAGGGGACTCACAACTAGAGAAATTAACAATAAAGCAATAGAACATCGGCCAAAGACAATTCCATTTTTGTTGTGCTGACATTTCTTTTCAGCACGAGTGAAAAACAAAAAGAAAAAGAAAAAACAACAGGAGAAGATTGTGATATTGCTCTACGGGGACATGTCAGTGCTCTGGCTCCGCCTGCGTTTCCCGTGGTCGTTGCTGGACTCTCGTGGCTGGTGGCTCTTTTCTTTGCTGCCGCTGCGTTTGTGCGAGCGCTGCTCCCCGTCGCGCTCCCTCTCTCGGCTGTGCTCCCGTTTTCGGCTTTTCTCCTCTCCTCCTTTGTGCCTCCTCTCCCGGCTCGATCGCTTGGCCTTCCTCTCCTCTCTGTGCCGCTCTCGCTCCTCTTTGTGCCGCCGCTCATCTACTTCCACCCGGCCCTTCTTGTCCTTGGACTTCTCCCCGTCTGCGGTCCGGTCCTTGTGGTGCTCCCTGTCCTTCTTGCGGCTGCGGTCGTTCTCCCCTCCCTCCCTCTCTTTGTCCCTGCGCTCGCTTCTCCGCTCCCGGCTGCCGCTCCTCCGCCGCTCCCTACGCTCCTGGTTCCTGTCGGCGCTTCGGGACCTCCGTCTCTCCCTGTCGCCTCGCTCGGCCCTCTCCCTGTCCCTCTCTCTGTCCCTGCCCTCTCTCTCTTTCCTCTGTCGGTCACGCTCCCTCTCAAGCTCGCGGTCGAAGCTCTGGCCGCGGCGGTCTCGCTCCCGGTGATGGCTCCTGCTGCGTGACCGTTTTGGGGACCTCCTCGGGGTTGGTGTCCGCCTGGGGCTCCTGGCAAGATGGATACAAGCTGTGTACATTGCAATGTGATGATAAACATTAAATATGTACAGTATTAGAAATCAAAGGCCAGCAGAGTTGGAAGCCTCTTCTCACCTTGAACGGCGACGCTCCCCAGGCCTTCCTGGCTCTGTGGCCACAGCATTGGTGGCGGCAGCAGCCGCTGCCTCCTCCTCCTGCTGCTCCTTCTGAGGAACCTTCCGCGGCCGGGCCTTCATCTGCTGGTCAATCATCTTCTGCACAGGCACTGGGATGCGGGGGAACAGAGTGGAGAACCACTCCAGTTTGGTCAGGAAGGAGCGCAGCATCTCTCCGATGGTCATCATGCAGCCTCCGCCCGCCTTCACGTCGAGCTCCTGAAGACAAAAGGAGGGAGGATCCGTGCAAAATCTAATTAGCACAGGGGAATACTCACAATATTTACATAAACGCTTGTTTAAATTGAAAATATTTTGTGATGATCCAATACTGACAATTCACCTCTGTTCATCTAGCTTAATCTCTCAAATATAAATAAATGTGTCTGGCTATTAATTCTGCCGTTTTGAATTTAAGTAAAAAGGTATGTTTCCACATCAAATATTTGCTAATGTCAACTGATATTCCCCAAAGTCTGAATTTACAAAGTGAGCTCCATTATTCAACCTTCAAGTATTCCAGTTGAAAAACAGATCTTGGTCCCATTCCTTAATATCCTCAGGTTCCGAACATAATTTAAATAAAGCTCCACTTTTTAAACGGAAAATAATCAGGAAAGGGAAACTCATTGTGTCAAAGAGTGAAGGATGAAGAAGCTTTGGACTTCCTTCCTCCCCCTCCTCTCATTGGCAGAATGACGACGCCTACATAACCCAGCAGGTGGAAATGTTGCCCACAGTGTAAACACAGATTGGAGCTTGGCAAGTAAGTGCACACCAGTTGAACAGTTATCAACTTATATGGTAGAGAACAGCCACTTTGCACTCACACACGCAAACCAACAGTGCTGAGACACAATATCCAATTCACCTGCTGCACAATGGGCATCTAAAGAAAAGAACAGGGGAAATCACCAGTTTGGTAGGATGTCATTTCAGCAGTTCAAATATATTGCATTATAGCACACCATGGTAGGCCTGGTTGCACAGCCCATTTGTGAAATTGCATTTTATACAGACAAAAACACATAACATGAGGTGATAAATTGTGTGCCTGTGTGTGTGCTGAGTAGGTAAGCACGTGTTGGCATTTATTCCAAATTAGTTTTTGTGCAACAAGTCCTGATAATATGTCATCAAAGACAGAGCATGGAATTATTCATGTTTCCAATTGATACTTACCCTGATTAAAAACTGCAGCACAGCACTGAATGAGTAATCTAGCTATGCCACTTTAGAGGAAAGAGTTCGACAATTAAGCCAAATGAAGGCAAAGGTGAAAATCAGCCATGCACATCACCATGGGTGGTGTTAAAATGTCTGCCATGCGTTTGTGTAATAGCTGAAGAGAAAGAAACATTAAATCATTACCCGTGGTGACATACCTCCTCATCATCCAGGAAGCCATCATACCATTCCACCAAATCTGGAGGGGGTTGAGTGTATCTGTACAAATAAACAAAGCATTTAGTATCACATTGATTCAACCATGTTCCAAATTTGTATTTTTGTCGTAGCAGGACCAAAAACAGAGTTTGTGCCTTTTCGGTGATGTGGAAGAATTTAATCACGTTAATCATAAGGAAATTAAAATACAATGAAAGTGTTTCAAAATAAAATACTTTCAGAAATAAAGAAGCCTGGTGAGGTTCATGAAATGAAAAAAATATATATATAGTAACATAAAATATAAGACCAAAGCTCTAGTTTTCAAGTGAAATGTAATATTAATAACAATTTGATCAACCCTTCTAAATACAAAGAAAATGCATTTTTAAATACTTAATAAAAAGTGGAATACCTTATGTACATGAAGCCAAGTGCTCTGATGTAGGGAGAGTCTGTGTGAGTGATCAGACCCATCACCTGCTTTCGAGTCAGTTTGAGCGTAAACAATTTGTACAGCAGACAGAAAGCGGTCGACACGATACCGCCAGTTCCAACTCCACGCACCTGACAAATATGACAAGATCGTTGGTTGTGGTTAGTTGTAGATTAGAATATGTACATAACATCAAGCCCATGGCTGAAACAGACCTGTAATTCCGCTATGATAAAACAAAATGTCGGAATGATCATGCAACCAATTGACTTGTTGCAAGATCAGACATGTATCTTTATGTTAAGGTAAGGAAATATAGTTGGAAAGGGGAAAAACACGTACTTCTCACTTACCCCTCCGCACATTCCAGTTTGGCCCGCAGTCTTTCTGCTTCCCTTTTCCCAGGGTTCGGCGTGAGTCACCTGCACAGCGAGGGAAGAGCAAGTAAATGGCAGAGAAATATCACTTATTCACGACATTATAAATGACAATAAAAACATTGTAGTAGCCTTTATCTGCTTAGTATGAATACTGTATATTATTAGAACATTTTGTATTTGATCCTGGTACACACAGTGTATATACAGATATTATTTTGTATAGTATTTATAGTATAGTAGTAACTTGCACAATTTCCTATTTTTTGACAGAGTGAAGGGTTGATAAGGATTTATTGTTCATTTCTTGGTTTATTGTACATCGCCAAATAGAGCTGCAATGATTAGTCGATTAATCGATCCAATCGCCAACTTCGATTATCGTTTGAGTCATTTTAAAGAAGAAAATTCTGATTCCAGCTTCTTAAATGTGAATATTCTCTGGTTCCTTAAGTCCTGTGTGACAGTTAAACTGAATATCTTCGGGCTGTGGGCAAAACAAGACGTTGGAGGACGTCGCGTCGGGAAACAGCGATCGACATGTTTCAGCATTTTCTGGACGAAATAACTAAGCGATAAATCGAGAAAATAATCGACAAATTAATCTAAAATAAAAATAATCGTTAGGTGCAGCTCTACGGGCAAATCTTTTTTGGGGTTGTTTTTCTTTGTTTGTTCACTCTTTCTCCATTGTTATTACTTAATTGTTGTCTATTGTTTTGATGTGAGCTGCTCTAAAGCCGCAATTTCCCTCCGGCGATGAACGTAGTATCTGCCTCTACAGCTACATAGCATAGCATAGTATTTCACACAACAAAGGTTTGTGTAATATGAGGGACACGGCGCTAGCTGAATTACTCCGAAACGGCAGACCGCACGTATACAAACAAGCAACGTGGAGCACACATGCGTAGCGACGGCGTAACGCTTCGATTTGAGCCACAACCATCTGTGAGGTAGCGGCGGCTCCGTTAACGGAACGCTGTGTGTTCGGCTAGCTCGTTAGCATTAGCCGGGAGACGCTGGTACCTTGAGATAGATTTCGTCCACCACCTCGTGGTAGGTTTTCAGTCCGTACAGCTGGACCTTGAAATACGGCGACGACAGGACGTTCGTGAGGATCATGGGGTTCAGGTTCATGGTCTTCTCGTTCCCCCACAGCGGCAGCACGTTCCCGTGCTTCCCGGCCACTGGCTTGCTAACGGCCTGCGCCTGCTGCTGGTTCCCCGCGGTGGCCATGATGGCTCGGATCCCACGCCGACACGCTTTGTTCCCGATTACAATTCCATCAATGTGGTTCACAAACGTTTGGCGTGGAATTATCTCGGCGGCGAATCTTTTCTTGTCGTTGAATTAAAAAGGCGGGAAGTCCGCGGCGCCGCCGAACGATGCTGCTGCGACGCGACGCGACACGAAGCGTCAACAAGACCGCAGCTCGTGCGTCATTCTTCCCGAGACAGGAAGCAGCTTCGATAGCCCCAGATGGTATTTTCAAAGTAAAAGTATCAAATAGAGAAGTAATACCGATTGTAAAATGGTTGCGAGTTAAATATATTGTAAATTATAATCGCGTTAATCGACCATAAATAATATAAAAAATAAATATATATGTTTAAAAAAAAAAACCTAGGCATTTGTTTCGCTCCCTACAGCGTTGCTGCAATGCTCGCTCTAAGCATTTCATTTACAAAGGCGCTTCAGAAATGATTCCCCGCAATGGGGGTGTGTCAGAACTATCATAGGTTCGGGCGGGGAAATAAAAAATAAATATTTTAATTCAAACGGTATTTTCGGCAAGATACTTTTACCATCTCCAATGAGGCAGCCAGGCGTTCAAATTGATCTCCGTACTATTAATGCAGTCGAGAGACTCTTATTTTGAAATAAAAACATACGTTTACGGAACACCCGGAAGTGAATAAAAGTTACACAATCAATCTTAACTAGACCGGAAACCCACACTACTTTCACATCCTACAAACGTTTAGTCATAGAATGTGTTTTTAGAACCGAGTATTGTAATTGGCAAATTTGGCAATAATACAATTATATTTAGATGTATTTTTATTCATTTATAAATATTACATAAATAAATATGTTTGATACTTAATATCGACTGTAAAAGCACGATTTGGTTGAGTCCCGTTTCCATCTGGACGTCATGGTGGTCAAAGGCCTTGGAGTCCTGCATTTGGCAGCATCACACTTTACTACGGTTTACATCTTGTGGAGCGATGGAGACGTGGAAATGAGGATGTGATCAGATTAAATGGAGTGAAGAAGAAAAGAAAGAAAGTTGGATCGATTATTTAAAAAAAAAGAAAAAAAATTCTTTATTCTCATCATTGGAGATTGTCATCTCCAAAGTGACTCAAACTACCATTGCTGACCCGTTATCGGTCAGACCGCTTTGTTATCCGTACACGCACATAGCAAACCAAGATCCCTTTAAATGTGCGTTTAGGTCATAACTGTCAACATTGGGATTTGAAAATACAGGAAGGGAAATTTTCCGGGGTAGCACACCGTTGGCGGGGTTTCTTTTGTTTCATTCAACTAGGAAACGGGAGAAAATAAATACATCTGCAAAAAAATTACAAACAGTTATTATTGTTTGTATTATATTATTATTCTTAGTTTTGTTTGGAGAAACACGGAGCAGAAATCAGCCTTTTTTTTGTAAATAATGGAAAGGTTAAAATACGGGAGATTTACGGGAAATAAAAAAAAAAAGGAGGACAGCGGGAGGTAAAATACAGGAGAATCCCGGGAAAATGGGAGGGTTGACAGGTATGATTTAGGTCACACAATTAAATTCACTTCATGGGACACAGACAGACATGCATAAAAATACTCAAGTGTGAGATGAAATTGAAAAATGTTATTTTCTTTAGAGAAGAAAACCTCATAGTAGTTATAATAATAATAATTTATTTGAAGACAAACAAAAAAACAAAACAGATTTGTGGTATTATTTACAGGTCAAGGGCAACATGGATGGAACAGGGCGAGAAATGCACAAAATATTTTATGCAGCTTCAGAAACAAAATAATAGTAAAAAATAAAATAAAAATATAAAGTCTAACTCATTACTGATTCTGGTAACAATGGGATATTCTAGCAACTCACAATACTAGAATTGAGTTTGCATTGCGTAGAATCCTACACAATGGTTACGCCTCAAACTTTTAACCTGCCAACAGATCCTTAAATTCTTATCGCAAAGTGATAATTTATCTTCCATGCCTTTTATTTATTTTTTTCAAAAACACATTGGAAAAACAGATTTGATAAACAGATACCATGGCAAAAGACCTTCACTCACACATACATACATACATACATACATACATACATACATACATGGTTTATCTTTGGGCACTTACTTTTGGGCTAAATTAGTTTAACCTTTTGGATTAAAATGATTTGATCAAATATTACCTACTAAGAGGATGTTGTCTACTGTATATGGCAAATTGAGAATGAGTCACTATGGGTGCATCCCAACTCACATTGTTCCCACATTTCCTAGCACAGTGCAGAGCTGCAATGTTGTAGGGAGTGAAACAAATGATGCTATCTATAATAAACTATGGCTGACTGTCAGTAATTGGAATGTAAACTGAATACATTTGTCTGGATTAAACTACATGGCAATCTCTTTGTCAAGATCTGCAATTGAGGAAATAATAGTTGGCATACACAAATAATACAGTGAGTGGCGGTATGCACCAAAATAATCAGACCTGCAAAGCAAAGTGGGTAAAATGTACTCTGAAGTGACCAGATTTGTTCCCTTTGCAGTCCACTTCGAAGTGGACTTCGTCGCCCCCTACTGTTTGGAAGCTCACTCGACATGGCGACATCCCCCTGAGAAGTGCCGGTCACAGTGCGGGACAGTTGGAATGCACCCTACAGGTTCTGCCTTGGTGAGGGAGAGGATGTGATGCATTTATTCTGATCCTGCCCTAGTTTGCTCCTTCTGGCAGCAGTTGGCAGAATGACTAGCCCAGCCAACGGTTTGTTTTAATATAAAGCCTTTTACTAGAATTTGGGGGGTGCTCGGGACTACCATAAGACTATAGTCAACACCATTATCAACAAGTGACTGACCAGAAGTTCTAACACTGCATATATTCTTCCTAAAACCTTATTATTACACTGGAAAAATAATCGCACTTGGCGAAGAGAAAATGTGCCAGTCTGTCAGTAGATGGGGAAAATTGGGCCAGAAATGGGACCCTTTAGAACTACTTATGTTTCCTAACTTCGTTTTTTTGATTCCTTCATTTAGTCCTAATGGATGACGATTGATGTTTGCCTCATTATTCTTTCTTGTACTAGCCTGTATTATGCTCGTCTCATCTCAGATTCCGTAGATGGAAGCTCAAATCATTCTCTCTTAGCATACTATCTTTATACCATGACACTGTTCTGTGATTGTCCCATTGTATACTGCCCTGTTTACAGAAACAAGGTATTACTCCCTGCATCTTGACTTCTTTATTTTTTGGAAATTGTAAGGTATAGTCACTCATCTTCAACCCTTCCTTCAGTTTAAGATTCTTAACCTTTTTTTGACAGTTTTGTGCAGTTATCTTAATGGAGATTCCACAAAGCAGAAGATATCTTCAGAAGATACCAACGAACAATAGAAAAAAGTCAATATCCCCATCACCTCAGTCAACATAAGGAGGCCTTCAGCTCCCCTTCTCCCAACACTAGGGGGCTCTCGTGTTCCACACCTCCTGGAAGTCCAACAGGAAAAACAAAAAAGTCCACTGGTGCTGGAGAGGTGGGGCGTTCCCGCACCCCCTTGTGTCCCCCGCTGTAAGGCCGACATAGCAGACACAGTTTCTGACCTGCAGATGCTTTCCAAAGCCTAGCGCTTGATCACCACCTGCTCAAAGGGCCCAGCTGCACCCCTGAAAGGGAACAACAGTACGTCTTATGTGACAGGATACAAGTGTGGCATCTGCTCTGAGGGTATGTATGTGACCAGATTACACAACCCAAACCAAGTGGTTCTTGTATACATCTACCAAAAGTGGACCAATGTTAAGTTACACTTACCTAGTGTGTTGGCTTCCCAGAGCTGTGCTCCCTCCAGGACCAACAAACAACCTCAGCCCCTCCTCTGTACCAATACAAACAAAGACACAAAGACACACACACACACCAACAGTTAGGATTTGGTCAATAAATGTGTACAGACAGGCTGTGAAATGGCTTACGCTTAAAATAAATGACTACGTAAAGGAACACTTGGTACAGAAGCTAGTTGATGAAGAAAGAAGAAATAGCAACAATAAAATCTATAAATAGGATCATCTGCAGAAACTGAGATACACCGGTGAGCATCCCTTTTTTCAGTGTCACCATTTTAATTTTATTTATTTATTTTTAGAAAGTCGAAGCTCTCTTCAACATTGCAATGGTTTGTAAATCAAACGCCCTTTCGACTCTTTCACCTTTTGCGAAGTCAAGCCAAAAGGGTAACCAAGTGATTGGTTTCATAACCCTGTCTGGCTTATGAGCAGCCAGGTCTTTTTGCACTCTCCCAAACTAACACACTGCATGTGGTTAATAAACAGCGCTGTTTGAGGTCCTGGTTGAATACCGGGAGCTAAGGCGTACGCACCTTCTGCGCTAGAGTCCAGGAAGCCGTGGCTGAAGTCCTGGCCCTCCAGGATCTTGTCTATGATGTCGTCCGCGTCCACCCGAGTGGCTCCCACTCTCTTCAGCTGGTTTTCCATGGAGTTCTGCTTCACAGGGTGTCTGGCGGTATGGACAAAGCGTGGGGTTGGTGTGGTTTACAAAATGGGTTTCAGAGTAACAATACAAGAGTAAAAAAAAATGATATGTACAGGGTTTTTCCTGGCTCAAAATAAGGCTTAGGTGGTAACTTTGCGTGACAGCAACTGCGGTCGGTCTGGCTTTACTGACACCGTCAACTCAATGTGTCGTTTCTTTACATTTATATTTGGAATCTAAGTTCAGGTCTTCAAGAGATCAGTAAAAGGAAAGTTAATTTGGATTTAATATTTATGATCAATCAGGATGTCCTTGATCCATAAATCAAGGACCTCATGACTCTCCCCTGGCCAATGGCCATCTCTTGGATGAGGTACCCGCTAGTGGGATGACCGAATTGCGGCAATAAATGCATGGGCAATTTTTAGCCTTTTTTACGTGGTTTTTCGTGCATGATTTGAAGGCTTAGGTAGGGTGAAAGAGGCCTTAGGTGGGCCGCCTAAGCCTTTTCAATGCAGGAAAAAACCTGACGTAGTATATGAAAGGGTATGAAGGGTATCTGTTGCATCCTGTTGCATCAAGTAACCCT
>OMKR01013016.1:4192-16949 GCA_900302355.1 Cyttopsis rosea | reverse complement strand
TCACGTTGTGATAATGAAACGCGCGCTCATTACCATTAAACCGTATCTGTCCAGTGGATTCGAGTCATTTTCGCCATATGCACCAAATGGTTCAATGGTTGGTGCAATGAACTGTGCAAGAGATGCCTCTCCCCGACACGTGCTTGGACTCGTGTCTGTGATTGTGCACGCACAAAAAGAAAGAAATCCTGGTGAATTGGTTAGAAAAAAGGACTACCATTTCTATACATCATTTTTTTTTATTTCTGGCTATTCGATGCCTCAGGGGATATTTCTAATGATTTGCTTACATTAAACAATGATTATGATTAATAGAAATGTGAGCAATCACAACAAGCCTTAGAATATTAGGGGGGGAAAATAAATTAACCATTATACATACAACATCTGGTTGTTGACCATTATGCCCAAGCCAAAAGCATGCCAAAGTAGGCCAAAATTAGCCTGATATCAGACAGAACAAAGGTCTGGACCCAGGCAAGGCCAAAATGTTAGAATTCAATTAAAATGAAAATAAATTAACTTTACATGAATAAGCATAATACAACCGCAGACAGAGATCTGATCTGAGACCTGAGATTGGGTCAAATGTCCATCACCGTGCCAATTGCCACCTCCCCAATCATGACGAATGGACAAGTGAATGAGGCCATTCTGGACCAGCGCCAGGCTCTTAACTGCTATTGTCCGGCTGAGGGATCTATTGACCGGCAGGTCCACGGGGCTGCTATCACCCAGCCACAGTGTTCCACTATCTCGGCCTGGACCGGTTCAGGACAGATACGCCGTCTGTCTGTCTTCACTTCAAGAGGGATAAGAGAATGAGATTTAGGGCTGCATTGGTGATTTCAATGAGAGAAGCTATGAAATGATTCTCTGCCAGCCTAGGCTGTAGGTAAATGCTGGCATCTATTGAGGGCAGTGCAGAATAAACATGAAAAAAAAAAACACTTCCTGAAGAAATACTCATATGGATTCATATGGTGAGGCAAGTGTGGTTGTGGGGAGAATGAGGTCCATTATGAGACCTTCTTTTGCCAAACTGGAAAGGGCACTTTGTAGTGCGGAAATGGAAACTTTTTAATGAATGGCTCAATATTATTTTCTTGAATTGGTGTTTTAATACAACTGTATGCAGGGCTACAGTAGATGTTTTATTAGAAAACACAAGTAGAAGACTTCTCCATTGTGTGAGTTTAATCTATTCCATCTATTCCATCTAAGTCCGTTTGGGACACTGCAGTGACCTAAACGTAGTGATGCCTGCAGCCAGTGCAAGGTTGAGATAGAAATTGTTCTTCAAAGAGAGACAATTTACAGAGTCACAGTTCACACCACACCGGACACACTAGTTAAAACAATCACAAGTGTTTGTGTGGAATAGTGGGACACTCCACACAAACACAGTGGCAGTGGCCAAACACTACTTGGCTAACTGAGCGTGGCAAGGTGTTATAGGTCCACCCTTGAAGAAAGGTTCTCTACTACCACACAAATACCACTTTTTCTTTGCCAATAGCGCGTGTCCGATATCAAGTACCGACGTAATACATTACTTTCACTGAACAGTATAGACTTAGTTTTTGGGTTTAATTCTTTTTTTTTTTTTACATAAAAATCTATTTTCTCCATTAATGACATCTAATATGCTTCGATGTGTCAGAGCAAGCAGAACATCATTGCATTTCATGATTGTCCAAAATATCTGATATGTCTTTACATTACATTACATTACATCATTTAACAGATGCTTTTGTCCAAAGCAACTTACAATACGTACATTTGTCACTGCCTACTATCAAACCAACTGTATATCACAGTCACAGCTAAACTTTCTCTAGAAACAAGCAGTACGAGTAGAGTTAGAGTGTTTTTTTTGGAATGAAAGTATGAGATGCTCATGGGGTAGACAGGTACAGACTCTTGGTATCAGATTGGGTCGATTCTCTGATACTGACACCCTATAGCCTGGTATTGATATCAAATATGAGTATTAGTGTTGGTGTGTCCCCACTACATACAACAGTGAAGAACATCATGTGCACTTGTCATCGGTTTGTGTGATGGAGGGATTTGATTGAGCTGAGATGGGAATCGACAGGTTCTGGCTCTCTGGGTACGTAATAAGCATTGATGTGAAAGATCAGTGTTAAGATTCAGTGCTCCCGCCGTTCCTATAGCTCCCCCTCGCCACCGCAAACAAGTAAATTGGGTCAGGCACACACGCACACAATTTCACTTTGTGTAACCGTGATTCATACAAACATGCGCACACTAACACACATACATCCTCTCTCTATGACTTCATCACAACCTGAATGCTGGCTGCCTTTATTGTCAGTTCTACAAGACACAGAGCGACATGGACGACGGCTCCACACGAGACAAAGTGTCGTGTGGTAATACACTCACCCCGGTGTTGGCCTACAAATATGCATAATGTGTTTCGTGAGTTGGCCAAGAAGAGTTGCGCTGAATCTCCCCAAGACATCTTTGCACAGATGGCCATGGCACCCACTGACCTATAAATAGAGGCGGCACCAGCAAAGAAAGAAGCTGGTTAGAGAGAGACAGAGAGGTGGAGCAACACACCTAGGGCCCCCCAGAGTAAACCTGTTAGAGAACTGACGCAGCACATCAACACTCCCACACAGCTGCACAACTTGCCTCCGAATCCGCCGCCAGATGTGCTGCCTGGTGGGAGACGCTCAGACCTGACAGGCCGGTTCCCCATCCACCCCCAACCCCAGAGAAACGTGTCCCGGTAAAGGCAGCGGCTGTGCGTGGTGTGGTGTGCAGCGGTGGAGGAAGTACTCAGATATTTAAATAATGAAAAGTAAAAGTAAAAGTGAAAGTGAAAGTACCACATTGACATTTCTACTTGAGTAAAAGTACTCGCTTTTAGATGTACTTAAAGTGTTAAGAGTAAAAGTACTTGTCATACTCCTGATACAGCCCTGATAACTGATAACAGAGCCTATAAAACGGCATAAAGTGCTATTGTGGCTCATGTATATACTGATTACAATTTACAATATAAATAAATAGATAAAATTTATTGATTAGGAATTGATAATGCCATTTATTTATAATTATCATGAAGCCGGTGCAAAATATATGTAGGCCTACATCTGGCAAATGAGAGAGAAATTTGGAGCAAAACATTTATGGATTAGACTTGGAAATTCTACACAGAACCACAATTTTAATGCACAATTTGCACTCTTGTCTTTTCATTGCACTACAAAATACTCTGGTTCTGATCCAACAGACTCCATATGTGCCTATGCAGATTCTTTTGTTTTGTTTTGTCTGTTTATATATTCTTCTGACTATTTTTGACTTATTTTTGTAGCCTGTATATTTTTAGATTAGAATATTCTTAGCCTGTATATTTTTAGCCTGTATATTTCTTCTAGCTATATTTTTCTAGGGTTTAGAGAGAAATGCAATTTCAGTTCTCTGTATGTGTGTACACATGTAGTAGAACCAACAATAAAGCTTAAGACTTTGACTGATCTTAAGTCATTTTTTTCTCTCCATGGAAGACAAGCAAATGCACTGGCATCACGTCCAGAAGGTTCTGGTAATGGCAGCCGACACCACTGTACTTCGATATTTAACAATGAATATTTACAGCGATTAAATCATCAAGAACACTATCAAGTGAGGTCCTTTGTGACACGAGGGGGTCAAAAGCCGGCATTTTTATCTGCTATAGAGCTCGGGAAGCTGACGTCTCATTGCCGGAGCGAGCCGCCATATTGAGAGGATCACTCGCATTGACTGTGAATGTCGGTCGGCGGATTTTTGAGTTAAAAGACGACTTGGAAGTCTTGTCGGGTGGAAAACTGCCACAGAGAATCTCGCAAAAATCTTGTGTGACACCTCGACCCTTCTTTTCTCCATTTTTGTACAATTAGTATATTTTAGCTATTTCTCTATGCAATTGAATGGAAAGTGATCCTCCCAAAATGGCGACCGAAGTCCATAGCGGCCTACCTAGCCTGCGAACCAGACCAATCTGCGAGCTCATGATTCATTTGCTCTGGCAGATTGGTCTGGCCGCCCTCCCATTCAAACAGATTTCTACCCGACAACCGTTTATCTAATATGGGGCCGGTTTGGTACGATGATGACGCAGAGGAGAGCCGTTGACGCACTTGACCAAGATGGCTGCCGCTGACGTGGAGCGTCCGTTGAATCCGCAATCGCGACAGTATTGAACGAACTGGACGGTGTATTTTCTCTAAAAAGCTTTTGTTGATAAGAAAGATGTGTTTGCCGTACTACTTTTTTATTAACATTTTGACTATAAATAGCAAAACGTGTGTATTTAATTATGTTTATTTATGTTAATTTTATTTTATTTTATTATTACATTTTTATAAACCCTGTTTCCTTCAGCTTCCCTATTACAATATTTCGATTTAACATTATTTTTTTACATATAAATATATTGTTAACAACTACATATAACATGTTATTTTACATGAATTTCTGTCTCAAATGTGAGGAAAGTGAGCGAAATATTCAAAATATATCAGCTAGAAAATTAAAAGCCAATGTTTACATCCGGCGCCAGGGGCCCCTACCGTGAGGCTCTTCTTCTTCTTCTTTGCTAGTTATTTGTCAGCTCGACACCAACGCTGTGGTTTATGGCGCCACCCAGTGGTCATTGTGTGTAATGGTTCAAAACAAAAATACAAGTAAAAGCGTCTCGATGACCTAAAAATTAATTTCAGACGAGGTCTGCCCGCCAGTGCGCGAAGGAACCACACGTTGCTCCCAGATCCGCGCGCGGTTATTATTATTGTGAAAAAAGTAACGGTCCACAGACCGGGCGTCTGACGCGCAGGCACCGGTCCGTTTCTATTAATAATAGAGATAGATGAAAAAAAACAAAAACAAAAAACAAAACGATGAATCAATCTTTGAAAAAGAATATTCGATCTAAAGATAATTAATTGCTTTCCTATTCATTATTATTTATTCTCATTATTTTCTTTATTTATACACATTTTATTTAATGTTTAATTCCGTTAGGACACTGGCTACCACGATCCTATGTAAATTGCTGTACATGGATTTTCGAATTTTGATGTATAATTTTGAATAATAATAATAATAATTGTAATTATTATTATTATTATTATTATTATTATTATAATAAATCCCCAGTAGTCCCTGTGAGCTGCTGGGTGGTGCAAGTGGACCGAGGCGTTGATTTTCTCATTCACAACACGCGCCTCTCCGTCGGGGGATGAGCGCGTTCGGTGCGGCGGTGCGCCCGTTGAAATGGTGTGAAGCAGAAAGCATCTCCGAACATGAGGAGGCAGCTGGTGTTATGATGGGATGCAGCATGGATCTGCTGTGGAGGATCCTCGCAGCTCTCAGCTTCGACTGCTTCAGGGACTCCGCATCTTCCAGGTGAGTGTGTCGGGATAAAATATATAAATAAAACATCTATAATGGAGAGAGATATCAATGAAACACTGCATTAAAACCGGTTTTATGCTTGATTTCACAATCTGAAATGATGAATAGAGAATTGAAGATTATGAGGAAAAGAAATGGTCAATGTCGATGCATTTAATGACCGGTTGATTTGTGGTCTGTGTCAGAGAAAACACCTCGGTCCACTCCAGTCCAGTTGCCTGTCTCAACAGGTTTTTTCAGCCCTTGTTTGCTGTGACACTGCAGGAGATCTCTCTGACATCAACCTTTAAACTGGAAATCTAAAAATCACCCAGAATCAGAATCCAGAATCATGTCTAATTGTGCAGCATGGCCATAAGCATGTTTTCTTGCTCATGTGAAACACTCCAAGGATACGCCTGCAACATATATTGGATTGTAGCAATTTGACCATTTGGTTGACTTGGTTTTTCCACAGATTCCTCGATCGCCGTCGTTGCAATTCATAAGAAGCAATGGTTAAAGCCAACTTCCCCATGAGGACCTGCTGCCATCATCAAAACATGGACTATACCGTTTCATATTTGAACTAAAATAGGACTACGCATTTTAAATGTTCATATTTTTCAATATACGCCGTAGCCGTCCTACTGCTCTCTTGTGGCCCCTGTCCCCTTTAAAAAATGACTGGCCTAGAAAATGGATTTAACACATTTTACACCGAGCACAAGTTTGACGTCCGTAGTTTGACGTCCTCACCTGTCAGAACCTAATGATTGCCTCCCGCACACCCAGGCCTCCCACCAAGCTGAGCTCCAGTCAGGCCGGCAGCCTGGAGAGCAGCTCCCTCACCGGGTCCCTGTCCCTGGGCCCCGACCTGCCCCACTGCCAGTGCTGCATCTCCTACGAGGCCCGCCTGAAGCGCCTATCCTGCGGCCACCTCTACTGCGACCCCTGCACCGACCAGATCGTCAACCTGGCCTTCGAGGACATCGAGGGTCTGTCCGACTACCCCTGCCCCATGTGCAAGTCCATCCGCCAGCTCGGGGGCCTGGGGCCCTCCTCGTCTGGCTTCCTCTACGGGCCCTACAGCATCCTGCCAGAGCCGCACACGGGGACAGATCATGGCAGTCGATGGGGCTAAACCTGGAATGCATCCGCTCGCTTGTGACGGTACCCGGAGCTTTTTTGTGTGTTCAGCCATAACCTTGTTGACATTAAACACCAGCGCCACGATGCACAAAGCTTAGTGGTGACTGGGCCACTGCAGGCGGCCATCTTAGTCTACTGAGTCCGTGAAACCAAGGCCCTCGAGTCCTCCAACTCTGGACGACTGAACCCATCAGTGTCCAAGAATGGGATGCACAGGCACAAATACTGGTATTGGACCCGATATTGAGCTCATCTACTTGTAAAAATGCTTTGAAACCAACACAATACGGTTTCAATGCATTGAGTCTGTTTCATGTTGGAGGTGATTTTGTTTTAAACAAAGAAGCAATGAGCAGATCAGTTTCTGAATATAATAAACACGCAGGGTCTTCAGAATCTGTGATCTCGGCGTGACTGTAATGGAAAATTCCCAGTATTCGTATCGATTTTCAGCCCAACGAAATGGTGTCTGTGCATCCCGAGTCTGAAACTCTCAAACCATCGCCAAATAAGCAGAACGGGGAGTCCCGGTTCAAGTGTAATTTATCCCAAAATAACGGGGCAGTGAAACATTCCGATCTCCTGTACAGACATCTTGGGTGCATACATCCCATCAGACTCGTTCTGGACGTTTTACTTCACCGACTGAAACCTACGCACATTAAAGGCTGGAATCTCAGCCGAGCCAGAGCTTTATGAATTTATATTTTAATATTTTGCAGATTCTTAACAGTTTATTTGTGACATTTCTTAGTTTGTGAGTTAAAATCTTATTGTTTTCTGTGAAAGTATTCAACATTTGCACCTTATTTTTGAATTGTTTTTAATTGAGAATAACATACAAAATGGGGGATTTTTACATTTTAATTTACAAGAGTCCTATTGTATAAAGTGCCATGCTTAATGTAAAGTGTTTCAGATCATATTGTAAATATTTATTTTGTTTAGAAAATAAAGTTTGTGAGCTGTGTTTGACTCTTAAAAATGAGGTGCTCAACTATAGTCATAAGTATATACAGTACATAGTCTTATAAAGGTGAATCACACTTGACCTGATTGATTAGGAATTGATAATGCCATTTATTTATAATTATCATGACAAGCCGGTACAAAAAATATGTACATCTGGCAAATGACAGAGAAATTCGTACCAAAACATTTAAATACAATGGATTAGACTTGTCAATACTACAGACTCGCATGCTTCAGAGCCCTTGTAACATTTCGAACCACATCTTAACAGTCCATTTTGTTTTCTCCATGGAAGACAAGCAAATGCATTGGCATCACGTCTAGAAGGTTATGAAAATGGTAGCCGACATCAATGTACTTCGATATTTAACAATGAATATTTACAGCGATTTAATCATCCAGAACACGATCAAGTGAGGTACCTTATGACACGAGGAGGTCAAAAACCGGCATTTCTAACAGACTATAAATAGCAAAATGTGTGCATTTTATTATGTACAATTCAAATGTTTTCTATGGAATGACGCCAGTGCATCATCTTGACGCCCACATCATGCAACCAAGGGCGATCAGTCTGGATTAAAGGAGCAGTAGTACATACTCCTGTGTGCTTTCAATAACAGTCAGCCACTTCCAAGCTCCTTGACCCGATTGCTAGCTGCATACTAATACAAACCCACCTGGAAGAGAGCGATGGATGGACTCAAAGGTTTTTAAGGTTTTTAGAAACCCTGTTTCCTTTCGTTTCCCTTACAGTATGAGTACCTCCTAATAAAAGGTAGAGATTAGCGAGATGCGTTGTTTCTGTTTCACAACTAATGAATGAAAAGAAAAATCATGAAATAATACTCTCAACCTTGACACGACTCTTCATTTATCATGTCGGAAAATGACTGTTTATGATAAAAAATACTTGTGAAAGTCAATACATTAAAGTTGGAATCATATATATACTATATATATATAAATAATGAGCCCAACATGTGTATCAGTAATACTTACACTGAAACAATTCAGCAGAGTTCTGTGACTGTGTCTATTCAGAGTGTTTTTTTAACGGGGGACTGAATATGAACGTCACGCTGCTCTCCAGCTCGCATGTAAGTGGGGAGATATGAGAGCCGTACCAAAATAGCTCCCATGCCCTAAATTCTAGATTCAATTCACTGGCCCTTTTGCCTGGAGATAAAAAATATATATATATTTTTTGGTATTTTATTTATTACTAGCAGTCTGCGGCTAAACTATTATGTTACACTGGAAGATGTCAGTGCTGTAAACAAGAGGTTTTTTTTTACCCGATGTGTAATGTGTTTTAACGCAAACAGAGAAACGACTAAATCTGATGTGGGTCGGGTCAGGGTGAACAGACGGTTATATACGACCATCTGTAACCAGACTCTCTGCAGGTTTTATCCCCATTTCATTTGCATGGACATGTTTTTTCATGCTTCTGGCACGAAACATGAGAGAAGCCAAGTTGCAGCGGCGTCTCGTTCTTACATCGTGACCTTTTGTATCTTCCAGCTGTAATGACTGAATTTCCCCACCAGGGAAAATAAAAAATAAAGTATAATCTGCAGCAAAAGCGCCTTTGAACGAGGCGACTAACTAAAATATGGTGTGAATGAAAAGGGCATTTGTGCTTGAAGAGCGACAGGACGCTCAAAAAGACTAACTGCCACAGTTTCTACTGTATGTTAACAAAATGTGCTGACTAAGCTTGTTGTGTCGTGTACTCAACTCAAGCATCTAGCGGTCATTTGGGGTCTTTCCTTCACTGCAATAACAGATTGCAGTGCAATAACACATTTCATGAATGGAATACTGATCTACACACTCAGATTCTGTGAAATTCATAAATAAACTCAACAGCTGTCACTTTCTGTAATACTTTAGACTATGAGAAGCAGAGTCCGAAGCACATTCCCAGTTCGCAGACTCCCTTTTGTTCCTCATCACCCTCGACTCGGTCAAATGGGCTCCGACAGGAAACTCAGCCCTCGGTCTCCTCAGAACCAAGTACCAGCGAGGGGATTGGTCCATGTCAGGGTTGTTAGAATCCCACGGCTATTTGATGGAAAGGACTTGAATTTTTTTTTTTTTTAGCAAGGAACAGAAGAGAGGAGGGGTGAGCGCTCAGGAACCGACGGACGGCGTGTTGCTCTTGGACAGCTTGGGTCCGTTGCCGGGCCCCGGGTAGTAGCGCTGTTCAGAATGAGCCTCTGACGCCGAAGGGTGTCCGAAGAGGAAGGTGTGCTTGTTGGCGCCGCTGTGGTCCCTGTGGCCGGGCCTGGAGGGCGGAGCGGGCCTGGAGGCCTGGGGGTGGGTGGAGGTAGGAGGAGGGGGCACTGCCCGGGTCACGCCCAGGCCCTGAGGCCTCGATGCCGGGAAGAGGAACGTGCCGTTGTTGGTGTTCTGGTTGAGGTTGGAGTCCGTCCGCCGCCGCGGCTCGGCGCGTTTGGCGAGGGGCTGAGCGTCCGTGGCAGAGGCAGACGCCTGCGCCAGCTTTTCTCTGAGCTGCTGGACCTCCCAGGCTAGCTTCTCCACTGGGTGGGGGTGGTTGGCGGAGACAGGGTGGGAGAAGGCCTGAGGAAGACACATAGCGTAGGCGTCACTCAGAGGAGTTGGGGAGTCGGACCCCGAAATATTACCAAGTACCGATCAGATGCATTCATTTTACTTAGCGTTAGTTTGGGATCATTAGAATGTAATGATTGGCATAAAATCTACTTTTCTCAATGAAACATCTGGAAACATCCAACATGCTGCTTTATGTCATTACATTAAACTGCTTTTTCTTTAACATCCAATGCTTGATCTGCTTCTTAGGATAATATTTTTTATTTGGGGATATTCTAAATGTAATGACCAGAACTCCCTACAGCAGTAACAAGCCACATAGTCAAACACAAAATTGGAATTTTGGAGGTGGGGGGACCCTCATTTCATTTTTTAGCAAACCTATTCAAATGTTATGAAAGGTCAAACACCAGCAAGTGAGATGGAGTGAGTCCAGTAATAGTACACTAATAGTTGCACACAAAAACAAAAACAAAACGGTCGGTGGAACTCAGGTTTCTTTCACTCTCACACGGTGATGATGGGAATTTCACGGGAGTCCTCGAAGTTATCAGGGAATCCCTTCCTGGCCCATGTAGAAAAATACACCGGCAAGGACATCTTATTTATTTATTTATTCATTCATTTACGTGTCGTATTTATTTAATTATTTATCAAAGGTGGGTGGACAGCGTCCACTCCCAATTTAACCACGGCTGTTGAAAATGTGTGAAAATACAGTACTATTCCCACTCTAGCAATATCTTAAAATGCTTTCCTTCCTTGCTACCATAAATGTCCTCTGCTTTCACTGAAACAGACTAAACAGCACACACCTACACTTCACTGGGCTGTTCTGCACATCACCATGGCGACGGCTATTTAGGCAAGGTTGTGCGGGTTGCGAGTCTAAACAAAGCCGACGTGACACAAAAAAAATCATGACATCAGCAGTGATGTTCGCAGAAAGCCCACACACCCCCATGTGCACATTTTGTCATGCAAATCAGATGACGTGTGCGTGCAGAACACAAAGGAGATGATTAGGATGTTTATTAGTCAACATGTAAATCAGTCCAAACAGCCTCGTGCCTCGCCTTCTTAGACAAAAATGAAGAAAAAAAGAAAAGCACATGAGTGAAAAAAGCGGACGTTTCCTTGAAGTTTTCCTCATTAAGGAACCTAATTAGGACACCTCCTACTGTGATGAGACCATCCTTTTTATTATTTTTTTTATTGTCTTTATAAAGGAGTGCACAAATCATAAAAATATGACACATTTTACAATGGCATATTAACAGTACGAAACTATATGTTATCAGGTATGCACTTTGTTCCCCATGCCAAAAGAAAAGAACATAAAAAAATGTGAAAATTAATGGAAATCCCATTCAGGTTAGATATGTACACTGACCTGGGGACACTCAACTCAAAAGACAAAGACAGGACGTGATGAGAACATCCTAATGCTCAGTTTGCACCAAAATACGAATTTTGAGTCCCAAACGCATCTTCAAGATCTTGAGACAATCATGAGGAAATCCATTCATGATCCCATGAGATCACCAGAAAAACAGGATTAAAACGTGTGAAGCTCTTTTGAAGTATCCCTGCCATGAGTGACCATATTTACTAAAACCTACCTGGGAGTGAGAAAAACCTCAAACTATCCCCCATACCTGTGCGTGTAGTGCCCCCCGGAGGTAGCACTCTCTCCACACCCCGATACAGGGCCCCAGCAGGAGGGGCAGTAAGGGCTCATAGGGGTCCAAGGGCCCCTGGGGGCCCGTGGAGGAGGAGCAGGAGGAGGAGGAGCAGGAGGAAGAGGAGGTGAGACCCTGTGGAGGCTCAGTGAGCGCCCAGGCCTTCAGCAGCCTCTCCAGGCCGGGCAGGCTCTCCGAGGACGGCGCCCTCCGGTGGCTCTTCTTGTAAACACCGACGCTGACTCCTCGCCAGGGGAGCAGGTTAGAGGGGCAGGAGAATGACCCCCGAGAGAGAAGGAACACGGAGCCCGGGACGCTGTCGCTCAGCTGAGGGAGGAATAGAGAGAGGGAGTGAATTTAATTAAGAGTCTGCCTGCCATGGGTTTATAATTTGGTTCACGTTGATGATAGAGCGTCGTAGTCTAGTGTTGATTTATATATGCATTATTAATAACCACCACAAGAGGGTGGAATGGTGGTTTAAAAATACTCCCCTCTGTTAGAGGGAGGCATTAACAAATTCCAACATAATCACCTTGCTCGTCATTTCACTGGATGAGGTTTTTAGTAGCAGGTAGTTTGAATTCAACCCAACTTTAATGCCATTATGTTATAAAAGTGAAAAGCAGTTTTACAGGACAAGTAATACAACCCAGAAAGTTTTCTCATTTTACTTTCTTACCTCTACTCTGTTTTTATGGACAACGATGGCGTTCATTATACTGTCTGTTTATGGTGAGTACTGCCATGGCTTTTATGACAACTCGGCACCTATTGCACGCTTAGCCAGCCGGAAAACACAAATTTTCAGGTCCTTTTCAGGACACACACACACACACACACACACACACACACACACACACGCACACAGTCAGTCCCTCCTCCCCTACCCTGTGTGCGTCCTGGTTGGTGTTGAGGTTGCCGTTGGGCAGGCTGGGCAGTGGAGGGGT
>OMKR01012954.1:4371-15881 GCA_900302355.1 Cyttopsis rosea | reverse complement strand
TGTGTGTGTGTGTATGTGTGTGTTTGTGTGTGTGTGTGTGTGTGTGTGTGTGTGTCTAAACTAGATGGCTCATCTAGTTTAGTTTTGCACCCTGACAGATGTCTTAACCCTCAATTTCCCCCATAGATTGCACTTTGTGCGCGCCAGGACACATCAGTGGAGATTTAAGATTGTCACAGTGTCGGGATAAGATTTAGACTCGGAGAGAAGACAGACTCTAGATAGGAAAGTACTTCATCCACTAACAGCTGTAAGCCAGGCAATACCCTGCGTGGGACCGACATACGTACAGACATGCACAGAATTTCATACAAAATGCAAGATGCTTTCATTGGAAATTGTACAGGTAGAAAAAAACATACCTTATAGTAAGCAATACAATGAATTTTAACACACACATTAATTTGCAGTAAATGCATTGCGATGAATGCATGATAGATATATGGAAGGTATATGGTATGGCCATCTTAATCCCCCCCCGGATTGATAGTGTTCTTACACTTTTAAAGTTGTAGTGTGTAGAATTTAGTGGCCACTAGCAGTGAGGTTGCAGATTGCAACCAATTGAATTCCTCTCTGTGTCCGTGGTGGTGCAAAATGGCGGTGACCGTGGAGGAGAATTTACGTTGGCCGCGAAAAACCAAAAGTTCCTCTCTAGAGCCAGTGTTTGGTTTGTCCGTTCTGGGCTACTGTAGAAACATGGCGGTGCAACGTGGCGGCATCCATGGAAGGGGCTCCAGCCCCCATGTAGATATAAACGGCTAATTCTAAGGTAACAAAAACACAACTATTCTTATTTTCATGGGATTATACACTAGTTTAAACATACTTATGAATATTATATTCCATATTCAATTCCATTTCTGCCAAGTCCGTTCTGCAAAATGCCACTAATTCTACACACTACACCTTTAAATACACAACTACGCAGTACTGTTTTAAGAGACCAATATATTGCTAGCTGAGAACAGTCAAGACAACCCTTCCAATATGAATGGAAGAACGTACACGTACGTAATACAAAAAGGATTTTAACACGCACTACTCACTGGGTCACAAGTGCATAATTGTTAGTGTTTTGGGCTGGTGTGTCACTGCCGGGTTGAGACGGAGATTCATGTGGGCATGACAAAATGAGGTCACGGAGTAACAGAGTGCCCACAATGCCATCTCAATGTCAGCTCTGCCCGCATATTGCGTCCACTGGCTGCAGCGTACTTTTGCCATGAATATTTCATATTTATGTCATGTTTTATACTTTTTAATAGAAAACATATTGGGGTTTTGGTGGAAGAACAGCTGCCCTTCGCAGACGGCGCCTGATAAACAGACCTGATCTAATGAAGCAACGAGCAATTCGAGTGCGCCTCAAATTAGGAGCACATGCTGGACACACATACGCACACACACACACACACACACACACACACACATGTATGCGTGCAAGAACATGAATATACACACTGACCATTGTGCGCACAGGTTATCCTGCTTGCTATCATGCTTACAGACATCTATGCTCAGACGCCATCCCTGAGCACACAGTTGCCCGAGGTGTGGTACTGACAGGAAGCAGGGACCTCAGCTTCCTCCGCCATCTTTATTGACTCTTCTCTTCCTCTGTGGCCTGCTTCTCATCTTTCTTAAACACTTTCCACTCCCTCACTCTATCTCTGTCGCTCTCTCCTCTTTAGTTCTTGTTCTCTCTCACTTTCATCTCTACCAGTTTTGGCCGCACATACTCTATCATTGACTTCTACAGTTGAATACCTAGAAGTAATTTTTAAAAAGCACACACACACACACACACACACACACACATATATGTATATATTCACACAGAAATCTGTACCCAGACACACAACATAATCTCTGGCCAGGAAAAGCCCAGAGCCAGAGCAGGCAGGAAAACTCTGGAAAACCAGGATACAATTTGGCACTTATGGAGCCTAAACGATTTCCTCCTGGGCGCAGGGCTCCATTCTACTGGGGAAAGCCAAAGCAGCGGCAGGGAAAATTACATCCGGGAAAATGTTTATGCAGCACACTCTGCTCCTTCGCATTCTGCCCCGCAAATGAGTGATTATTCGTCTGCTTTTAACCTCTGCGAGAGTGTGTGTATGTGTGTGGTTGTGTGTGTTGTGGGGGCAGGAGGGGGATTCTTTCCATCATTAGTTCTTTGGCATAGCTTGGCTACTTTGTCACAATGTGAGCTTCCTTCTTGGCAGGGTTAAAGGTATTTGGAGAGCTCTCCGGTAAATGTTCAGGCTCCTCTGAAGAAAAGGGGGTAAGGCTGGTAATTGGGCCAGGAAGGGGGTTACATACATGGCCACAGGGGCACACAGAGACACTTGCGCAGACACACACACACACATACACACAAATGTATACACACACGTACTCGTTGCTAATAGAAAGAGTCTTTGCGCGGTTAATTCTTTTATTTGGGGCGTCTCTCCAGCAGGTAGCCTGTGGTCCCAGACCTCTGGCATTTTAATGTGCTTTGCCAGGTAACACAAGACCACAAACCCCCCCTCTCTTACTCTTTCCACCACCTCTCCACACACACACGCACACACTTCCATTCCCAGCTCCCTCCTTCTCCGACTCCTCCTCCTTGCATCCACTCCGAAGCCATGTCAGCCAAGCTCTGTCAAGCTCTGCTGGCCCCCAGTGTTTGTGTTTTTGTGTGTGTGCTGAGAGCAGAGCAAAAGACAGAACAGACATGAAAGACAATATGCACTTCAAATGGGCCGGGTCAGTACGTTCGTCAAAAAGGAAACATTTCTCATTTGTAAAAATGTTACCAGGCAGCAGGTCTCAACCCTTGACACTTGACCAGACACTTCTCCACAGGAAACACAGCTGCTCGCAATGGCACAGCATTAGATCAAATGGAGTCATCTCAGTCAACTCAGTCAATGTGGAGAGTGCTTGTTCAGGTAGGCGGGAGCATGAGCCATCATGACGTTTGATGGCTCTTTAAAAATGTTCAACAGTAACAAAGTTCTTCCCATGCTTATTCAAAAGCATGATGCAGTGAAGGCTGGCTTCCTGTTACTCTGGCAAGGCAACTGTGACTCACCTTAAGGGGTTGTCTATCTGAGAACATATTGTAGAAGCACGTTCCACACTGCTTCTGTATGGATAACGCAACAATATGTGACCCACCGCATACTTTAGGGTCACATTTCGAAATTTGACACTTGTTTTTTCACAAGGGGATATGACAGTGTAGAATCAGAGCTTCAAAACAAGGTGTCACTTGTGGGAATCAGCAAATATTTTGGAAGCTATGGCTTATTTAAGATTAAGGTTTTGAAAACAGAAGTTCTGAGAAATTAGCCCTTAAAGATTTAGCAAGCATTTCCAGACTTTTTCAGCACAATACACACATTTAACACAATAAACACAATTAGTGCTTTAAATGGTTATATTTGGATAGTGCTGTGCTCCTTCAATGAGATAATGTTGAATGTGTTTTACTGAAATGTTTGAATAATTAATTCATAAAAATATAGGAATATGCATAATTCAAGTTAATCCTTTAATAAAGTTTCTAAGTAATTTTTTTTTTCATTATAAGTTGCTGACATGCTCACTATACTAGCATAACCCCTCTATTATTCTGTAAGTTTTGAGTAGTAGTAGCCCATTTCAGATTGTGCACATGATCACCTATGCAATCTCCTATCCCAGAATGAATGGCTGGGAGGACCCAGCCATTTGCATTCTGGGAATTGTTGTTTTTCTGGGAGGACCCCGCTCCGCTGCCTCCCGCTGCCAGCGCAGTTCCCTAATACAGTATTATTGAGAAGTTTGCCACCCTCTTCTCATTATCCATAACAACACAGAGATTATATGTTTTCACGGCGAAGTGAAATTTCTTGCTTCTGGTGTTTTTTTGTTGTTGTTTCTTTAGCGATTGTTTAAGTAAGTGATGTCAGTGCTTCTTCCTCTTTTACCACACGAAGAAGAGCCATTTAGGGGTAGATACAATTTATAACCTTATTTTATCAAAACAGTTTCACATTCTGACTTAACATCACTCGGACTATGGAGGATGATCTTGATCTGCATGTTTGCATCAAAGGGAACCGTAACATCGCCGTTCGCATTGTTGTTTGAGTGCAACAATGGGTGAGTAACTTTTTTCCCTTTAAAATGTTGGTGGAGAGCGAGTAGCCTCGACATTTTTATATTTATCTAATATTTAGAAATCAAACTCAGTTTTGAAAATAAATTGAGAGATAACTTGAGGATCATAAATCTGCTATAATCTCATTCTTGACCTTGAAAGGAATTTCCAAGGTTTTCCCCATCTACCCAAAAGTACGCTCCTACGAAATGTGGTGGGTTAGGATGTGGTGGGTCACATATAGCAGCTAGAAGGGGCAACGTAGGGGCTTTTGGGTGGTCAGATTGTAAAGATTCTTAGATTTTAAAATCCTGTACGACCACCTTATATTGGCAGACAGTGTGATGTCCCGCCCTGCTACCTAGTGACTTCCTGGTTTTGTTGTTTCTCGCCTGTGTGATTGTCTTCCCTGCCCTGATTAGTTTCACCTGTCCCTCGTTTACCTTCCCTCCCTTGTGTATTTAGTCGGTGTGTTCCCCTCTCTTTGTGCCAGTTAGTCTTTGTACCATGTATCAAATGTTCCAAAGTTTTTTCTCTCAGTCTCCTGGTATTTTTGATTCCCTGTTCGGTCTCCTGGACCTCACATTTGCCTTCTCTCTGCCGGACTGTTTGCCCTATCTACTGACCACCTGTGTACAAAACCGCCTCACCTTTTCTACTCCATGTTGGATTTTTGCTTCGTTGACTGTCTACCTGTGTACCGATCCTGTTCAAGTAAAGTTTCTTTTATCAAACTTCCTGTCTCTGAGTCATGCTATTGAGTCCTCTTGCCTGTCTTTCCACCAGTCGTTACAGTACGAACTGGCCAAGACTATGGACTAAGCCCACTCTGATCCTCTGCGCGCCACACTCGATAACCAACTAGCGGTGCGCGGACAGGCAATCGCCGCCCATGTTAGGCTCCCATGAGCAGGTCCTTCATACCATCACTGAACAACAGAACTCTAAAGCCAGTTTCGGAGGTTCGATCCGGCCCACGACCCAGTGGCAGCTCCAGTTCCAGACCTCGCTCCAGCTTCGGCTCTGTCTCCAGCCCCCATCGTCACATCGCCAGCCCTGGGACCATACCTCTCCAGACCCGAACAATTTTCCGGGGACTCCTGAGCGGTTTTCCTTGGCGACCGATCTGAAGCCTGGGCTACCGCCGAGTGGTCCAGGGGTTCTCCTGTCTGCTCTTATTTGGAGCTCTTCTCCAACACCCTCTGCAAGATCTTCGACCACACCACCCCGGGCCGAGAGGCGGCTAGAGCATTAATGGGTCTGCACCAGGGTAAGCGTCGAGTCTCCGACTACGCCAATTTTTTCCCTACCCTGGCAGCCGACATCGGCTGGAACTCTCACTCCTTGTTCAACGCTTTCCTCTATGGGTTAGCCGACTCCAAAAAGGACCAGTTAGCTCCTCTAGAGCTTCCCTCCGGCTTAGACTATCCTTCACCCGGTGTTAGTGGACACCGGGGCAGTTAAGAGCTTCATCGATTGGGGGTTAGCCAAGAAGTTGAGACTCAAATTAATTCCCCTTGGAGGCCAACGCTTTGGATGGACGTCTGCTGTGCCGAGTCACTCACCGCACTCAACTCATTCAACTTGTCATCACCAATAACCACACTGAGTTCCTGAACCTCCATCTTTTCAACTCCCCATTACACGCTCTCATCCTGGGCTTATCCTGGCTCACGAAACATAACCCTCACATAAGCTGCTTTGACACATGCACTGCAACCCTGAAATTATCCAGACATTACCCGGAGGAACTGTATGTGTGAACGCAAATGTCCGAATCAGTTGGACCGGACATTAAACTGACTTTACCCTGCCAGCACCCTAGTACAAAGTCTGTGTAATGTCCGATTGAGCCCATGTGTGAACAGCAGCAGGTGATTGTCCAGGCGTGTTGACATTTCTATCACGCTACTGGTGCATGGATATGCTCTCAACATGCTCACTCGCTCCATCTGAGGGTGAAGAATAATAATAATATTTAAAAAGATAATAAAAAAAATATATATATATACATATAAGATTAAAAATATCAACGTAAAAACAGTCATTATCACGATTTCCACAGCATACTTTTTGCATCATGTCCTGCGCCTCCTGCATGCTCTACCCAGGTGCCACCCCTCGCCTAAACCAAGCAGAGTATTTCCAGTAGGTGAGAACACGTCTGACACAGACAATCTCCTGTTGTGTGATACATGTGTAAAAGGAGCTGATTCTCCGGACATTGTCCGGAGTTCATGTGTGAAAGCAGCTATAGACTGGTCCATAGGGGAAGTAAGGGGTTGGGGAAAGGAATGCTCGCTCTCCTGCTTCCTGTCACCTTCTACCTCAGAGCCGCCTTGACACTCTTGACTTTTCATCTTCTGCCGTGGATCTCCAAATCCGAGACCCACCTCCTGTGCTTCCCGAGCCTACAGCGGCTTCAGAGTCTTCCGAGTGTCCCGAAGTTCCTGATTCCTGGTCCTGGCCACCTCCACCTACATCATCAGAATCGGACTTTCCAGACCTCTCTGGGGTCCCTTCCTCTTACCTCGACCTCAAGGACATTTTCAAGTTTCCAAAGGCTTGGGCTACCTCTCTCCCCTCTCACCGACTCTATGACTGTACGATTGACTTGCTACTAGGTAATTCACCCCCCAACGGATGCCTCTATTCTCTGTCAGCCCCAGAGATGGAGGTGATGAGGAAATATATTGAATCCTCACTGCCTGCTGGAATGATTTGTATGTCTTCCTCTCCTGCTGGGGCTGGTTTCTTCTTTGTCGATAAGAAGGACAAGGCGCTTCGCCCCTGCATCGACTACCGAGGCCTGAACAACATCACCATCAAGGTACCCCCCTCCCTCTTATCTCTGCAGCATTTGAGTTACTGCAAGGTGCTTTACGAACCTCGATCTGAGAAATGCCTATCATTTGATAAGTATAAGGGAGGGGGACGAGTGGAAGACTGCTTTCAACCCTCTAGTGGGCATTACCAGTATCTCGTAATGCCCTTTGGCCTCACCAGTGCTCCAGCTGTGTTTCAGTCCCTGGTGAATGACATCGTTGGAGACATGCTGAACATGCTCTTCCTAGACGATATCCTCACCTTCTCTCCTGACGTGGAGACTCACGTCCAGCATGTCTGCCAGGTACTTCAGCGCCTCCTCGACAACCAGCACTTTGTGAAGGCTGAGAAATGCGAGTTTCATGTCCCTTCCATCACATTCCTGGGGTTCACCGCTCACTTGCATACCCTAACCACCTCCAAGGTCAAGTTCCTGTGGTCTCCCCAAGCTGAACAGGCTTTCCAGAGGCTGAAGGAGAGCTTCACCTCGGCACCCGTCCTCACGCTGCCGGATCCCAGTCAGCAGTTTTTTGTGGAGGTCGATGCGGACGTGAGCGTTGGGGGAGTCCTCTCCTAGCGGTCTCAAGAGGACAACGAGGTCCATCCCTGTGGCTTCCTCTCCCGGAAGGCTTTTGCCCGCGAGGGAAACTACGACGTGGGGAACAGAGAGCTGCTGGCTATTAGAGGAGTGGGGTCACTAGTTGGAGGGAGCGGAGCATCCATTCCTGTTTTGGACTGACCACAAGAACCTGGAGTACATCCAGTCCACCAATTGGCTCAACTCCAGACAAGCTAGGTGGGCTCTTTTCCTAAACCGATTAAACTTTTCCCTGTCCTACCATCCTGGGTCCCAAAACACAAAACCGGATGCTCTGTCTCGCCTGTTTGACCCTAACTCTGCCCCAAAGTCTCTTACCAACATCCTGCCCTCTTCCTGTGTGGTGGGGGCAGTCACACAGTGGGGCATTGAGGAAAGGGTCAGACAGGCAAATATTAACACAAATATAAACACTATTAAGTACCGGGCGGGTGTCCCCCAAACCGGTTGTTTGTCCCTGCCTCTCTTCCTTCCCAGGTCATTCATAGGGCACACACCTCTCTCTACTGTCACCCCGCAGTTCGGCCGACCCTCTTCATCATCAAATAACGTTTCTGGTGGCCGTCCATGGAAAGAGAGGTGGGGGAATATGTGGCCATCTGTCCTGTTTGTGCTCAGAACAAGGTCTCCCAACGCCCGCCTCCTGGTCTCCTGCGCCCGCTCCCTTTGCCCCATCACCCCTGGTCTGACACCTCTCTGGACTTCGTCACGGGGTTACCCCCTCTCCACCAAGGAGTCGGCCGAGGTAGTTTTGTCCCATGTGTTTCATCTTCATGGATTCTCTCGGGATGTGGTGTCAGACTGAGGGCCACAGTTTATCTCCCAGTTCTGGAGGGCCTTCTGTTCTCTCCTCTGCGCCACCCTCGGCCTTTCCTCCGGGTACCACCCCCAGTCTAATGGTCAGACCGAGTGGCTGAACCAGGAGCTGGAGACTGGTCTCCCATAACCCAGCTACCTGGAGCAAGCACCTAATCTGGGTAGAATACACACACAACACCTTACCCAGCTCTGCTTCTGGCCTCTCTCCCTTCCAGCCACCGCTGTTCCCTGCTCTAGAGATAGGGGTCAGAGTCCCCTACCCCCTGGCCTTCCTTCGTCGGTGTCGCCACATCTTGAGCCGGGCCCGTCAGGTGCTCCTAAGCGCGGTCCGGTACAAGAGGATGGCTGACCGCCGGCGAACTCCCACTCCCACCTACCGGCCTGGGTAGTATGGCTGTCTACCCGAGACATTCCCCTGCACATGGAATCCTGCAAGCTGGCTCCCTGGTTTGTGGGCCCTTTCCCTAAAAGTGATTTATCTGGTGGCTGTGCGACTCAGACTCCCCAGGTCCATGAGTGTTCACCCCATGTTCCATGTAGCCAGAGTCAAACCTGTGAGGGAGAGACCCCTGGTTCCTGCCTTCCACCCCCCCCGGATCATCAATGGAGGACCGGCTTATACCACCAAGCGGCTCTTGGTTGTCTGTAGTCACACCGTGGATGGCAGTACTTGGTGGACTGGCAGGGGTATGGTCCTGAGGGGAGGTCATGGGTGGCCTCCAGCAACATCTTGGATTCAGACCTCATCTGGGATTTCCATCGCCACCATCCAGACCTGCCTGGGACATCAGGTGCCATCCTTAGAAGGGGGAGCACTGTGATGTCCCGCCCTGCTCCCTAGTGTCTTCACTTCCTGGTCATCCCTGCCCTGATTAGTTTCACCTGTCCCTCGTTTACGTTCCTTCCCTTGTGTATTTTGTCGGTGTGTTCCCCTCTCTCTGTGCCAGTTTGTCTTTGTACCATGTGTCATGGAGTTCCAGCGTCTCTCTCTCTCCTGCTAGTTTTGATTCCCTGCTCGGTTTCCTGGACCTCGCCTTTGCCTTCTCCCTGCCGGACTGTTTGCCCTATCTACTGACCACCTGTGTACCGAACCGCCTCGCCTTGTCTACTCCCTGTCAAATTGCTTGCTTCGTTGACTGTCTACCTGTGTACCAATCCTGTACAAGTAAAGACTGTTATCTTTTATCAAAGTTTCTGTCTCCGAGTCGTGCTATTGAGTCCTCTTGCCTGTCTTTCCACCAGTCATTACAGACAGGGGCATCCCATACAGGGCTCCATAGCCGTTGACTTGGTCCAGACCTTTGAACCCGCCCACTCCATAGAGTGGACTGATGTCTTACTGTCTGGTATTGCAACATGGAACCATGCCGCCGGGACTAACAATTAGCCAATGAGCGCCATGGGGGGACTAACGCCGTTGGAGGAGTAATGGCAGCCGATTAGATAGACACTGCTATCGAGGCTGTTCTAAAACAATTTAAAGTACAAATTACTTGTTTTTACTTTGCTTCGCTCCACTCGTAAAACCCTGGCAAAACAGGTATGTTGGCATGGCTATGCATCAGTGTCGACTTAAAATGACGTTAGATTCAGACGGTCACGTTAGTCTCTAGTGATTGGTTAGGGAATATCGAATCCCCCTCCCCCACAGAAATCTGTTAGAGTGGAGGCAATGTCAGACTGAAGATGGAGACTGATAATTCTGTCTGATATCAGGCTATGATAGCCGTACTCAAAACTTGACTCGAAAAAGACTTCCCCCTCAGCATTATGCAAGCATGCAATAATTAACCCGCCAAAGCAGTTCAGTTCAGTTCACCCCACCCCGCTCACATCTTCCCACCTCACCCAGCGTTAACTTGTCCCGGTGGACGCTAGGTGTTGGGTCACTTACCGTAACAGCTCTGTCACAGAATGAGAAGAGAGCCAGAGGGAATAGGAATAGAGAGAGAGAGGTAGGGGCATGGAATGATGGATGGATGGATGGATTAGAGGAAGGGAGGGAGGGGGGCCGTGGGAACTGGCAGGCACGACTCTGCTTTTGTTTTCTTTTAACAGCTCATTCGCACATAACGTCTTCAGATTCAGGCTAAAGCAATTTGTCCACCCCTCCCTCCCTCCTTCCTCCTCTCCTCTCCCCTCCTCTTCTCTCTCCTCTCTCGGCCTCTTACTCTCCTTCCCTCTCTCTCTCCTGCCTTTGAATCATTTGCCAGCTGGGCCCAGTTTCGCTCATGTCGTGTGATGGTGTCTGTTTGTATGTCTCTTGTCTGTCGGTGCGTGGCAGCTTGTGTGTTTTTTTGTGTTTAATGTCTGTGTGTGTGTGTGTGTGTGTGTCTGTGTGTGTGTGTAACAAAGGCTCACACACATACACACACACACTCACCCAGCCGCCCCAGGACCTTGACCGATTCCCAGTGGAAAAGCGTGGCCCCTCTCTCTCTCCCTCTCTCTCTCTCTCCCTCCCTCTCCCTCTCTCGTCTCCCTGGCGTCTCCACCTCTCCATATCCCTCTCTGTTCAGACATCTGGAAGTGGGCTGTTTTCAGTCAGGAGCCCCTTGCGCTTTTTTAACTTAATTACATTATCTGGTAGGCCTGCACATACATGCACGCACCCAACGCTTGCGCACGGGGGGGTGTCTTCCCGTGTCTGTCTGCATAGGTGCGGGTGTAGCACATGGATAAAGTTGAAGGCATCACCAACCCCCACCCCATAACATCCTCAATCCCCATCTCTCTCTCTGTCTGTGTGTTAAGGGGTCAAGTGGTGATTGCTGATGTTGTCTGCTTTAAATACATGTTTAGTCAGGGCCCACTCACGTTTGGCAACCATTAGACAACTTCCTCCCCACCTTCCGGAGTTAGCCCTCAGTGGACTTTGTGTGAGTGTGTGTGCATTTATGTGTATAATAGTGTAATAGAGTAAAAAAAATTGGTTGTGTTTATTTCTTGTTAGATTTTTAGATTCCTTTAATGAAGTCATAAATAAGATATTATTATTTCATTCATACACACACGCGCACACACATACACACCATCGAAATGAAGCCTGGGCCAGACAGTCCTCTCAGAGTGTTGTTTTGCTATAGGATCAGTGCAACTGTGAACTTAACATGTGACTGTAGCCTCAGA
>OMKR01012947.1:7395-30879 GCA_900302355.1 Cyttopsis rosea | reverse complement strand
GTGCATGTTGCGTTGTTGGTAAAATGAAGCCACTGGACAGTTTTTCTACAGCAAACAAGTACAGTTCAGGTCAATGACAGTGCAATGACAATTTTGTTAACATGATGAACTCTTTCCTCGATTTAACTGTTCTACACCAACACAACGTCCGTATTCAGCCGCTTCACACCTTATCGAAGAGGAAACCTTCCCGTACAACAAGAGTAAAAACCGAGACCCACTATTGAGCTTTGACATGACCGAGATCCTTATTCCAATCTTGATGAGGTTTTCCAAAACGGCAGTCTGCAGAGAAAAGATAAATGACTATGATGAGTCTTTATTTGGACCAGATCACGGGGTAAGCAGGGTGATCTTGTCCTTGGTGCATAAAGCGGAATTCACCGTCTCCCTGCATGTACCTTAAAGGGTCCCACTTCACTCCCCAGCAGCGTCAGGGTGAAGCTGCGGCAAGAAAGGGAAATGGAAGCGTTACTTTGACCTTGGTGAGTTCAAGCTCTGTCCATTTGAATTTCACTGAAGTGGTTTTGTTTACTTGTCCATCGCCACGGAGCCCTTGAGCCTCCCACTGTCGATCCTGACTCTACCGGTGAAGGTGGAGTCCTGCAACACAAGAGTCATGTCAATAGAATTAGACACCCACCGACCAATCGGTAGTTTGAGATGCCTTTTCTGCTACACTCGTGTAGGTTTACTATTTTTCAATGGTTCCCATAATTTATACATGTTTATAAATAAATGTTTATAAATGTTCATAGTACAAATGAAAGCTTTACTAATGAGAAATGTACAACTCTGCTGGAGCTGCTCACTGCACTTAAATGCAGTCCAATGGGGCAAACGTTTAAGCCTTAAATAAAGATATATCTCCCTTTTCAAAATGGGAACAGTCTTTACATGTTATACCAGGAAAAAATGGTTGCAAACCGTGCATTTTATTGTGTTTCTCAGGCTTTTGTTGACTCATTTGCACTTGCCGCAAATCAGCTCTTTTGGCTACATCCAAGCTAATATAAGAGACTAGAAACAGGAAGTTGCGCCGCTTCATCCTCCCGTCCAACAGCTCTGAGGAAGGAAAGCAGCACTCACCACAGCAAGTTTAAATAAGGGGATGAGCGCGGTGTTCGCCTGGATGCCGAAGGCTTTAACGGTGCCATGGAAGGCCGTCCTCACGGCCCCAGACTGGAAGGAGAAGGCAGGGGCCTCGATGGCCTCCACCTGGAGCTGCATCAGCAGGCCTGGGTACAGCTTGGGGAGCTGGAACAGGAAAGCCCCTCAATATTTTTACATCACAGGATCAACTAGGAGGACATTTTATATTTCATATTCATTTTATTTGATATATATCTATATTATTCTACATTGACTGTGCGGTACATTAAAGCCCTGGTTTCACTTTTTGAGCCTGCTCTCTTCTCTTGGTCCCGCTGTAATTATTTATTTCACCATTATTTTATGTTTTACTGATATTATTCATCCTTTTTTGGATCAACGGCTATTATTTGATTTGATCAATTGATTCTCAATGTGCAGGTGCAAGGTGTCACCGCATTGCATTGTGAGTAATGTAGTTCCACAGTATTGAATGTTGAGCTGTGGCTAAGTTGGCAGAGTAGACCCACCTCTGTACCAGCAGCAGAGGTAGTAACAGAATTGGCTTCTTTTTTATAATTAGAGCTGGCTCTCACAGTCTTGTTGTCTTGATTCTCTTTATTTTTATTATTCCGCCGTTTTTTGTCCGCTATCTACTTCTGCACCGTTTGTTGTAGAAAGTCTGTTTAAATGTCAAAAGGTGCGTCTTCTTCAGGAGATGTGTGCTATTACTTTTGTTTCAGTGATTTTATATGATTTTTAAAGTATTGCAATTTATAATGGAAGTCTATGGGAGGAATGTTTGAATGTTGATATCTCAAAAACTAAAAGAGCTAAAATATTCATACTTCATGGAAAGGTGCCCCATGTAGAAATGCTCAACATATAAAAAATAAAATGGTACCAATAACGCCACCAGGTGGTCATTTATTATATGTTTTACTTTTTGGCTAATAACTCATGAACCTGAGGCCTAGAAAAACAACATTTGCACAGTGTGTTCCTTGGATGATGCTGATTCGACTGATATAGGCCACGCCCATTTGCGCCTCTTAAATTCTTCCGCCATTTTGGATTTTTTGGTAAACACATTTTTTGCCTCTTTTGGCACATAATTATTTCATCGCATCTTCACCACATTTGGTACATACCATATTTAGATGACCCGGAAGAAGACTCACAAGTTAGTTTTTTTATATCACTTACCATTTGTCTATAATTGGTTACCAAACTTTTGAAGGCGTGGCCTGATGCACTTAACGGGCCATAACTCTTCAATGCTAAATGGGATTCCAACCAAATTTGGGAATGTTGTACATACAAAATTTCATACAATTCCACCCACAGGGGGCGCTACAGTAATAATATAACATGATATTTCTACAATTCTGTTGTCTTTAATAAATTAAACTTGGTACAGGAGTTCTCCATGAGAATGTGCACGAAATATTGAAGCATGGCGCCAATAGCCCCATCTTGTGGCCATTAGTAAAACACCACCATACTACTTATTAACTGCCATATCTCTTAAATGTAATATTCCATGGTAACCAAATTCAGCAAAGTTGTACAGATAGGAATGCTGAACAAGTCTGTGGCATTTGATACAATTTCACCTGTAGTTGTGTGGCGCTAAAAGGCTGAAAAGGAAATTTCCCCTAGTGGGACAATAAAGTTTAATTTAGCAGCAGCAGCAGCTAACGGCTTCCAGCTCTCACATGCATTTTCTTCAGAAAATGCAAATATTATTCTAGTATAATTTCATTTACAAACTTATTGGCTTTGTACGATAAAGTCCTGGAACCGTTAACATGTCTTCCTTGACCTCTGGAATGGTATCAGTATCAGTGGAGTACCATTAAACCAATGGCACAGAATTAATTCCACAGTCTATTGGAAAGAGAACAGCTAAATTAAAAGGCTATATTTTGTTAGTCTTTTTAATTGCAAATCTGTTTTCAAATCATCTTATTTTAATCTTTAATCCCGATAACATTGTAGGTTACAAAGAGCCCCTTGGAAATGGGTTAGAAAGCATAGATACTTGAGTAAGTTTGTTTGCGATGCAATATCATCACAGTTAACTAAGTTATTGGAGGCCAGTCATGAAGGAAAATAGAATGTTTTACCTGAGGGATGAAGGGCCCAAATGAGCTGGTGTTGAGATGAAAAGGGGAGCCAGGAGGTATCTGACAGGAATGGAAAAGAAATACTAAGTGAATAAGCTTTTTTTTCTTGGGATTATTGATTTGAGTGAATTATAGATGGATCTTTCATTACTTATTTCCTTCCCTTTTTCTAGAAATTCCACTCACCATGGAGTCTGTGAGCAGGGCCTGGAACAGACCTGCTCTGTAGTATCCGTAGGAGGCAGAGTTTGTGGTGAATTCAGACAGGCCCAGAGACACCATGTAGCCCGGCTCATCGGGCAGTGTGAATGGCTGAGCCTCAAATGGAGGATCCTCCTGACTTGCGATACCATGGAATTGTCCCTTTAGTTGAAGAGCCACAGATTATAATCCCACAAACCACTTGTAGTTAATGGCAGAGACAAAACAAACCTTAATTAGATTAACACAAAACCTCGACCAGGCACACTAGGGTGAAAGCAGTAACCGAGTCTAGGAAACATGACTGTTTTGTATTGTTTGTATATAACTTGTAATAATATCCATAGCATGTTATAATTTATTGCCCTTATTTAATGCCCTAAAACTCTGTCTCTCTTTACCATGAAAATAGAAACAATTGATACAAAACAAGTGCAGACCGCTAATAAATACACAAATGCAATGTATTGTGTCTTTTAAATTGATTGAATCGGGTTTGATTTGGGGGTTGGGAACCCCTGCTCTAGAATTTGTATGGAATTTATGGAGCTTCACAGCTTTCACCTTCAGAGGCAGACTCAGACTGGAGGCGTCCATGGCAGGCGTGCTGGTCAGAGGCACGTCCACAGCCAAAGCCTGATTCACCTGGTAAGTCACTGAATTAACCCAGAACAGAAAATCAATGATAATCAATAATCTTATCTTATCTTTCTTATTTCTTCCACAGATTCATGTTGCAGTACCTTCCATTGTCTGTAGATGGTAATCAATGTCCACAATGTGCTGCTCTAGAGCTGGACAAATCTGGTAGAAAGATAAGGTGAGTGATGTTGTTATGGAGATCATTTAGTGTAAAATAAAACCCAGATGACCAGAATACTAAAATCTTGAGAAGGACTGCAAGCAAGTACTCACTTTTTCCTCTATTTCACCTCGGATTTTTTCATGGGACTGATCAATAAAAGGCTGGAAGATCCAACTACAAGAAATGAAAACCACATATCTTAAACTAGGACAGGTTCGCCATGTTTTAACCCACTGCCTTATTAAAATGTTGGTTCTCATCATTTTTAACTGTTCATAGCACAGCCATTCTCTCCCCCTACTGCCCCCCATGAACTCCATCACTGCAGCAGAGGTCAGTGGTGAGCTGAGGAGACTGCGCCCCAGGGCAGCTGCCGGCCCGGATAAGGTGTGTCCGAGACTACTGAAGGCCTGCGCTGACGAGCTGGGGGAACCTCTTCAGCACATCTTCAACCTCAGCTTGCGGCTGGGGAGGGTTCCCACACTGTGGAAAACCTCCTGCATCATCCCGGTGCCAAAGAAGGGGCGCTCTAGTGCCCTGAATGACTTCAGGCCAGTGGCGCTAACATCTCACGCCATGAAGACATTGGAGCGGCTGATCCTGCGTAGGCTCAAACCACAGACCCTGCATGCTCAGGACCCCCTACAGTTTGGCTACCAGGAGAAGGTGGGCGTGGAGGATGCCGTCCTCTACCTTCTTCACCGGGTCTACTCCTACCTAGACAGGGGAGGAGGGGCTGTGAGAACCATGTTCTTTGACTTCTCCAGCGCCTTTAACACCATCCTCCCTCTCATCCTGAAGGACAAGCTGGACAGCATGGCGGTTGACCCGGACCTCGTGGCCTGGATCACGGACTTCCTCACGGACAGACCATTGTCAGGTTGGGGGGCTGCACATCTGGGACTGTGATCAGCAGCATGGGGGCACCACAGAGGACATGCATAGCACCATACATCTGCACCCTGTACACCTCAGACTTCAGGCACAACTCTGAGACATGCCACATGCAGATGTTCTCAGATGACACTGCCATAGTGGCGTTCATCAGGGACGGCCAGGATGGGGAGTACAGGGACCTGGTGAGCAACTTCGCTGCCTGGAGCCGGTCCAACCACCTTCAACTGAACACATCCAAGACGAAGGAGATGGTACTGGACTTCAGGAGGTCCAGACCACCAGTTCAACCAGTCTCCATTGAGGGTGCTGATGTGGAGGTGGTCAGATCCTACAAGTACCTGGGTATGCAGCTGGACGACAAACTGGACTGGTCAGAGAACTCGGACGCTCTCCGAGAGAAAAAGAACACTATTAGTTCATTCCCCTGAGGCTGTACCCCTTCCAGGACATCAAGCTCTGATACTTCTTCTGACAGTATCTCTATCCAGGTGTTTAGGGTTTCGTTATTTACCACATCGATTTTACCAATGGTCAGTAACACTTGAGTACATTCGCGCGTTGCTGGGCAGAACTCTTCCCTCTTACATTTTTGATCATGCCAAGCGACCATGGCGCTAGTTACAATATACTGAAGGTTGTTTCTTTGTGTCCTCAGCAATACCCTATGCATGCATATTCATGCACTCATGATAGTGTGAAGCGACCTCAGCACCTCGCTCAGGACTCTCTTCAGGTGCTTCCACCAATCTGGTCTATATAGCGGTGGGTCTTCTCTTTTATACCTTTCCCATCTCCCGATGGGTTGGTCGAACCTCTGCCACACCCACACACTAGTCCAGATCTCTCTCCTGAATCAGTCTCTTCTCGATCTCCTGCTTCGACGGTTCCTTCGATCGTTTCTTCACTCTGATACCCCGCTTTGACGGCTCCTTCGATCAGTTAGTCTATTTTCTACACTCCAACATTACTTTCTAATCTCACCTATGAGAAATCCTTTTTATTGCATATTTTTACTTTTTCTATAGCTCTCCCCTGCCCAGAGCTCATTCCCTCGTAACAACCACCCCCTTTACAGCAGCCATGCTAGCCATGCTACCCAAGGTGGTAGGTCTTGTGCATTTGTGGCCATTTCAGGATCCTAGTTTTTCCTAGCTAAAAAACGGTTGTCAACTGTTCAATGGACTCCAGATCTTCTCAGCAACACCATCACCATCAGCATTGTTTTCATATCTTTATCACTATGTCTGATTTCTCGTACTTGGGTTATGCGCGCCAGCTTTACTGCCGTACCCAGACATAGATTCTACGAGCATCAAAATGTGCTATTCACCTTTCTTTCGATTTATTTCTGGATGTGAGCAAGGAAGGTCTGTCAGCTTGATGCATATAATTCAATGCCTCGCCCATGTCCCAAACTTTCCCTTCTCTCCCAGAGGCCCAGCCACGTCCATGCAAACGGAACCCCAGGGAATTCCTTTCATGGTCTGGCCATCCTCCTTTAGTCTCTCCGACCTGCTTTGTATTGACCGTATACAACATAGTCTTAGAGAACCTGGCGGACTTGGCGCTCGGGAATCCAAAGCTGCAATCTTCTCCAGCCTTTCTGTGTGTGGGTAGTACACCCGCATGGCCTACTATTTCATGCACGGCCTGTACCACCTCCTCCATGCTCTCTTGTGGGACCACCTTTCCCTTAGGTGTCTCTTACTACCTCTCTCTCTCTCTCTCTCGTTGCTAAATTTTGTGCCTAACCTAAACCTTATCTCAAATGATCATCTTTACTAGAGGTTCAAATGTTTTGAATCCTCTCACCTTTCGACACCACTTTGTCATCTTTACAGCTATCCTCAACCTCTAGCCTGTAGTCCAGGCCTTTTGGCTTGAGTTTAATTACCATCAAAATTATCTTACGCAGATTCTTCTAGCTTTTCTTGATCTGCAGTAAAATGTCAGCCAGATGTCTCCCACCCTGTAAACATTGTCCAGGGTCACCCACTGTTTGGCCACCATTACTTTTTGGCCCCCTCCAGCTTCTCTTTCAAGACTGGAGGAGGGCCGGTCTCTGCTCTGGTGTCATTTTCTTAAACTCCGCTTTTGGGATAAAATCCCTTTGTTCAGTTTTGGTTCTTCGCACTTTCGAGCCCCCACTGGCTTGTCTTTTCTCTGGCTTGGGTGTCCGGCTCTGACAAACATGAGGGGTTACTGAGGCTATACGGGTGGTGCTTGGCACTGTGTTCTTATTTCCCTTCGAGTTATAGACTGCTTGTAGGCGGTCCCATTCAGCCACCAACCGGTCAAAGCCTTGTGATGTCTCATTGGGGTCTAGTTCCCCCAATTCCAACTCCGCAGGAAAGCCATCGGTAGGCTCCTTGCCGCAGCTCCCCCCTGCCCTGTGACGAGGGTGAGGGTGCTGGCTGGAAATGCCAATAGGGGGTCCATCCGGGGGGGGACCAGGGAGGGCCTCGGCCCGGAATAAAATTTTCCTATCATTCTCCTGGGACCTCCAAAGGACCCCTGAGCCCATCTCTCTCTTCAGCCTTTCCTGGCTCTAGGGTGAGAGAATTGAGCATTTCAGTGAATCTTTATTCTTGCTGCACCCTGAGGAGAGCCTGGGGAAGGTTTGGGTGTATGCCCGGGGCTGGTTCTCTGAAGCCTCCCACCTCCCCTAGCTCATCCTCTGCCTACAGCAGGTCTAATTCTGAGGCCGGGCTTTTATACTTGCTCATTACTTGCATATTCGGTTGTTTGCCCGAGTCGCTCCTCTCGAGGTCAGCTCCTCTTTAGCTTTCCTGTCGTGGATCAATGAATCCCGACCTTCATCGGGATCAGATAAAATTATTTTGTGGTTTCAAAGTCAGAACATTACTGGAGTCTTGAAGAGTCTGATGCGAAAAGATTTATTGTAATATTTGCAAGTCAAACACAGCAATAAATCTAAATTCCGGAACAATCTATTTTTGCTAAGTCCGGTCCACCTTTTTATACTTTGTCCCCCGCTCCTTCTACAGGAAGTTGTCCAATCACAGCCTTCTTTTTGCGGAAGTTATGTAATATTGTCTCATCTGCGTCTGCGCAAGGTCAAGTTGACCTCTTTGTTCTTGGTTCATCCAGGTGCATCTTCTGATTCTTTCAACTCGTGCCAGAGCTTGACATTGTGCCAAGGCGGCCTTTCTGCTTTCTTTTCTTTGCCAGGTCACTTTGACCTGGCAGCGTATTGGTCATGAAGCCACTTTGCAGTGCCCGTTCCGTATTCCCCGCTGCATCATGGCTAGGGCAGTCTTTCCACCCCGTCTCATCCTGAGGTCGTAACTCTCTTCTGTGAGGTTTTTTTTTTTAAAGGTCTTGGCTCCCAGCCTGACACCCTTATTTATGTTGAACCTTTGATAGCATTTTTTTTTAAAGCAGGTTTTGGCTCACACAAGACTGGGAAGAATGCATTTAAAAAAAAAGCTGTGATATATTCATTACAATAGTTAAATACACATTTTCAGTCATTATGGGTCACAATTAACCACAACATTTCCCCCCTTTTGGACTTGCAAAGTCACATACTGACAGAAATACACACGTGTCGGACAATTACATATGAATGGCAAAAATATATGGACAGTATATGGAGTATATGTGAGAATCAAAAAACACGGTGAAGATATGGAGTGTATATGAATATCAAACCTCTATGACAACATTGTGAGTGAGCATGCAGTGGTCATTGGTAGTGGGTATGCAAAGCTAGGTTTAACTGTCGTCTGAAGCGAGTCCTCAGGGGTGCAGTAATTACGCATTACAACTTAAATCAACAGTTCACACATGGATATATGCAACAAAGTCACGTCATACATGGATATTTGATTATCAGAAAAAACTGGGTATACAATAATTTCATGGATGGATAAAAATATGCAAAACCATCATTTCTGTGGTATAACCAGAAAAAGATGACCAAATATACATGTTAAAAGAATATGGTCAAAGTTAGACATCCGTGGTGGCCTCGGGGAGTGCAGTTTGTCTGCGGCGCAGGCACTGTAGCGCCTGAAGTTTTTGGATGAGAACAGCTATCTGGCAGCATTGGTCCTCAACGAGAGTGGTGAGGATCTCAATGCTGAGGTGGGAGTTGTGCGCCAGTGAATCCAGTCCATAGATGCTAGTTCAGCAGGCGTGATAGCTGTCGGGTCCGCAAAGGGGAGGACATGCTCGCAGAGTACCAGGCCTATAGAGGGGAGCACCTGCACGAGGAGCTGCGGACATGTGGAAGAGGGCACGTGCTTGGGGAGCCCTGGCCCTGCAGTAACTGGGCATGGGCCAGAGCTTGGGGGAACGTGGGGTGGCGGTGTGGTGGACGCACTGTCTGATGCGTCGGAAGAGGAGTGATTGTGATGTGGAGGATATGTGACCTCTACTTGTACGTTGTACTTACAGTCTTTGTTGTACTTAAGTCCTATCTGTTTGTGCTACTACGTAGTTGTTGCTTGCCCTGCCACAAGAATTTCATTGTCCAGAATGACCTTGTGTTGTACTGTACATTTGACAATAAAACACTTTGAAACTTGAAACTTTGAGGACGATGCATCTGATGTGTCGGGGGCGTGCGGCGGCGTTCGACTGATGGGCCTCATCCAGTCATCCTCTGAGGCGGTGTCGTGGGATGGGTCCACAGTGGGTGGAGATGTAGGGTTGGAGGAGGAGGTGCGTGGGGTTTGGGACCAGAAATTGGGTACGGAGCTGGGAAAACTGAGTAAATTTTGGGGCCTCTGATTGTCGTGGTTACGGGGCCATTGATTGACGGGGGGATCCTGGCAATTTTGCGGGCCACAGGGCCACTGATGTACCTGGGGATCCGGGTGGGGCAGCCGGTGGTGTGACTGTAGTGGCCCTTCCGGCGGCAGAAGAGAATGGTAGGAGCCAGCTGCCCCTGGCTGGTGTGTGGCGTTAGCCATGCTCGTGAATAATGGGGCATCGGTGGTTATGACTTGTGACCTAACTGGGGCCAGCAGTTGTGGGGCGGGGTGGAGATTAATGAGGTCAGCGAGGTCCTGCCATTTGTAGCCGTCTGCCATGATTATCTATCGAGATAATAACAGAGTTAGATGGAGACATGACTAGACAATTTGCCACTGTACAGGTTCTTCCATAGACATGTATAGGTGTTCACACGATTGGCCGCCAAAAGGGAGACTACATGTGTCAGTGGAGGGGATGCTATGTGGGTGATATACGGCCACCAACTCGTACACGTTGGCGTTCACACGCATGGGAAACTGGCCAGTCACTACCTTCAGCATCTTTCTTTTATCATGAGACAAATCAACGGGGCAACGCAGCAAGTGGTGAAAATCACAACTAACAGAAGTAGACCAATAGCAATCCCTATGGCTCTGAACATTTTTGGCTACGATAGGTTTTGTAACCACTTCCATATAGCATCTCACCGTGTGTTCCAACTGGAGGCCTATACGTGTTCGTCCCATAGCTGTTTCATTCGTCCCAAGGCGACAGTGAGATTGCCTCTCACTCCTGCATGCATAGGGATGACAGTGCAACATTCTTCGCCCACAATGTCGCAAACTCCCTGATCTTCAGCTAGCAGTTTCTCTAGGACAAATCTGTTCTGTAGTGTCATAACAGAGGTGGCATGTAATTGTGTGCACATGCCCTCCAATGCTTGTATAGTGAAGTTTATAAACCGTTGTTGGTTATACCATAAGTAGTTTATCCATCTGCTACTGCGAGCAATATATTGAGTGTTTATCACCGTGCCGACTAGGGGAATTGAACCGGTTAACTGTCCTGATATTATCCAGTCTTCACTAATTGCCCTTTGATCATCAGGTATGCCATAGGGCTCTTGGTTCGTATAGCAGATGTATACTTTGGTATCGCTTGTCCAGTGGTCAACTGTGCTCTGTCTGTGCCTATTGGGTGGCGTATCTGGTGGGGGGGCTAATATCGTCAACTGTCCTGTCAACAGAATTGGGGCACAAATCCCTGTCCAGTTTGGCGCTAACTGAGCCACAATTTGGTTATTGTTGTCGCATAAACAGAACATGTCTCCCAATGGGGCAGTTCCTTTGGAAAAATCAGGCAGTTGGTATGATGCTATTGCTGTGCTGTATTTTTCATACACTACCCTACCTGCATTTGGCACCAGCTGTTGACACTTAATCTGCGCCTTGTCTGTGGTGGAACAGACAAACAGTTTGATGTAGGCGGTGGTAACGTTTCTTGGAAACCATGTTTCGTTTATACAGTGCACTAAACCTTCGCTGTCGTTTGGGACTGGGGATTTACATGCAACAATCTCATCCAGCTCTTGATCTCGTGCTATACAGAATGGAAACTCTATATAGTCTGGGATCCGTACGACTGGTGGTATAATAGCAGCTCCTGCGATTGTTTTGTTTAATCTTTCTGGGAAGACGGCAACGTTATCACTCCATCCGGTCGAGGCAGTGCCTCCTGCCATGTGCATTGCACAATGGGCGAAGCAACGATCTATGTGAGGGCAACTTCCTATTGCACTGGCTGGAATTGGCCTAACTTGGGGAAGTTTCTTAGCGCTATAGCAGGCTACACAGGTCTTCTGGCTTACTTGTCGGGCGGAAAACTCTAACCATTGTTAGAACATATTGGACTTCCATTGTGATGTGCGTAATTTGTCCAGTCCTGCTTTCCGTTGTTTTTGTGTGGCCCTACTAATTCTGCGCTTGTATATGATGCGTGCCGCGTTTTATGTCTTTTATTGTTAAGGTATGGGTGGTGTTCTGTACTTGTGTCTTAAGTGGTTCTGTCCCCTTGGTTAGTGAACTGTGTGTGTTATCTTTACTGAGGAGTAGCAGCGATATAATTAATTAAGAGTGCAGCCACCACTACTGCCTTCAATGCTCCACTGGGTGTTGTAAAACCCTTATAGCCCTGATCCTCCTTCGCAGGGACTGGCTGTGTGGTCGCTCTGACTTTCTGTTGGGTTAGTGGTGTCACCGCTTGCCGGACTGCTGCTTGTGGTGTCCCTGCTTTCTTGCACTGCGGCTTTGCATCTGGCAGCCAGCCTTCTGGAACGTCTTTCTCCCTGTGGGGAGGTGTCACTTTCCCCATCCTCGTGGCGCTGCTGTCCCTGCAGGGCGGTGTCACCTGCCCCTTCCGCCACGGGGGCTGACGCTCTTCTAAACGCTGCAAGTGTTCGTTCCGGATCATCCGCGCGGCAGCAGTGGTTAAAATGGAACCAGAATTTCTTACCTTCTACTTTTAGGGCAGTTCGAGTAGCTAAACGGACTTTCACGTCTGGGTTGGTTCCACTTTCTTTTGAACACTTAGACATATGGTCTTCCGGGATGTCTGCTTCTCTGTTTTCCATGGCGCATTTCACCTGTTGGAACACAGCTTTATGTATTTGTGTTAGATGTGATAGGTAGATTTGCAGCACCCTTTCCAGTTGTTCAAGTGGAGGTCCATCATATGAACCTCTGAGGTAAGGCACAGGCAATGGGTCGACCCGTAAGCATTTGATGCGGGTTAGGTGTGTTATTCTATTAGTTCTTGAGCGAATGGACAGTAGTGCTAGTGGCAACGCCTGCATCCACTTTAGCTTAGCTAGCTTGGCCTTCAAGATTCCATTAGCAGGTTCACAACTGTTCCTTGCGTCTGAGGGTGATACACGCAGCCAACTCTCTGTTTTATGCCCAACATTTTTAGCGCTATTCTCAATGTTTCTGCCACGAAATGTGGCCCACTGTCGGGGATGGCAAAGCATGGGAACACTTCTCTGCACAAAAACTTTGCCACTGACCTAGAGTCTGGGCCTGGTGTGGGCACCGCCTCCACCCATCTACTGAAACGACAGACTACTATCAGGATGTATCTCATTCTCCCTATGCATTGTGTCATGTCCACAGTCTATCATTAGATGTCTAAAGGGACCATCAGGTGGCGGAATATGTGCTATGGGGGCTGAGAATGCTTTCCTGACATTGTAATGTGCACATACTTCACACTCATGCAATGTTCTGTTGACTGTTGCTGCCAGAAATGGTGACCACCATACAGCTTGGAGATGTCTTAAAACCTCCCCCCTGGCGCAATGGTCTCTATGCACATTCCTCATGGCAAACCGTAGCAATGAGGTGGGCAGCACAAAATGGCCGTGGTGGCTTCGCCATAGGCCCTTCTATGGGCCCTCCAGAGTAACTGGAGCTCTTGAGCGCTAGCTCTGTTTTGGGCGAGGATGAGGGAAGGCAGGGTGATGAGAGGCGCCAAGTCCTCAGCCACCAGCAAAGGACCTATCGAAGTATATGACACGGCATGTCTAGCTGCCTCATCGGCGGCGTTATTGCCGTTTGCTACGGGGGTGTTTGTCTTTTGATGTGCGGGGCACTTAACAATGGCCAGCGCAGTAGGGAGATGCATTTCCGCTAATAGCTGGGAGATGGTGTCCCCATGAGTAATGGGTGTGCCGTCTGTCCTGCGGAAACCTCTCTGTTTCCATATGTTGCCAGAGACATGGCATACTCCATAAGCATACGCTGAGTCTGTATATACATTGAGACGTTTACCTTCCACGAGCTGTTAAGGCTTTAACTTCGGCGAGCTGGGCAGAGCTTAATTTTCAGAATGTCTGTAAACGTTTCACCATTGTCATTTAATTGGACGACGGCAAAGCCTGCGTGATTACCAGTGCCGTCTGTAACAGGAGCTGTCCACAAAACGTGAGATCCGCGGCAATAGGTTGGTTTTGTAAGTCTTCACACGCTCGCAAATACACATGTCCTGGACGCAGTTGTGAAGTGTGCCTTCTTCAGACAACACCATTTTGGTCGCGGGGTTCACGATGTTGCAGCATTGAATGGTTAATTCGGGGGGGGCAAGTATTACTTCACAGCCCGTTTTCCTAGCCTGTGTTAATACAAATCGCGGACTAGTGAGCAGCGCATGCAGCTGGTGGGACGTGCATAGTGTTACTGGGTGGCCCATAGTTAAGGAGGAGGCTTTTTGAAATGCAACAACTGCTGCTGCCAATCCCTGATAACAGGGTGGCAATCCCGCTTCCACATTGTCTAACTTTGTGCTGTAATATGCTAACGGTTGCTTGCCTACAAGCGTGTCTTGCATCAGTACTGCACACGCATAGCCTGACCGTTCTGTCATATATAAGTGGAAGGGCTGAGAATAGTCTGGATTGCCCAGTGCTGGGGCGGACTGCATGTCACTTTTTAATGCCACAAAAGCTCTGTATGCCTCCTCAGTCCATTGTAAGGGTGCCTTACTGCTTGTTTGTCCTGCTGCCCTAATTAAGGCTCGCAATGGGGCCCTTTTGAGAGCATAGTTGCAAATCCAAGGTCTACTGTACCCCGCCATGCCCAGGAAAGAGAGCATGTCTCCCACCGTTTGCGGTTTTGGAGCGTTAACCACTGCCTCAATTTGTGATGGGGCAATTAGCCTCTTGTCACCCTGCAGCTGTCTTCCCCAATAGTTAATGTTGTGACCTCTTGTGGCTAGTGCTGTTAGCACAGTAACAGAGTCTTTTTCACACTGCTCTTTGGTGGGACTACAGATCAATAAATCATCTATGTATTGAAGAACTGTACTGGAAACCTGTAAGTCCTGAAGATCCTGGGCCAGCACTCTGTTAAAGATCGACAGACTTTCCAAAAACCCTTGTGGAAGCCTTGTATATTTGTATTGGGAGCCTTGATAGTAAAAGGCAAAGAGATACTGTGAGTCAGGGTGCACTGGCATGCTGAAAAAGGCAGAGCATAGATCAATCATAGTATACCACTTGGTGCCAGGAGGGATGTTAGAGAGTAGTGTGCGTGGGTCAGGGACAACTGGTGGCTCGGCATCCACAATGGAGTTGACGGCCCTTAGATCATGTACCAAACAATAGTCATGAGAGTGTGGCTTTTTGATCAGGAAGAATGCAGGGGCTTGTAGTCTTCCTCAAAACCCCCGCTTCCTCCAGTCCTGCAATTGTAGGTTTGATTCCTTCTATGGCGTGAGGTTTGAGAGGATACTGTTTTATGTATGTTAACCTGGCTCCCTGTCAAATTTTTATGTGTACCGGTGCCACTGATTTAACACATCCTACAACTGTCTTATGTTTCGACCATACTTCCTGTGGAACTTGGTCTAATAAGACTTCCTGCTCTAATAGCATAAGCTGTCTGGTTGGACTGTGTTCATTCGTCAGAACGCTCTCTGCCCTGCTTACGCTTTCCCTGATATCCTGATGTAGTGATTGTCGGGAGAGACTTGGATGTATTTATTACTAGTTGGTGTCCAGGCGGGCACCTGTAGTGCCGCGCGTACCATGGGACCTAATTCATGAGATTCATGTCCTTCAGTAATGAGTAGCGTGATGTGAGGGGTAGAGTTTTGGACTTGGAACCAGTCTTGTAGTTCCGGTGGCAGTGTCGCAGCAGCTGCAGCTCCATGTGGCCCAACATAAATGTCTTGACTGATGATCGAATACTGCTTTCCGTTTATCAGTTCCCTCCAGCATGCATCATAGTTCAGATGACTCTGGAATTCATCATACAGGAGTGTACAATGTAGCGGCAGCTGCGGCTCGTTGGCTCTTCCCGTCTTCGCTCACACCCATGGTTCCCATGTGCCCCAATGCTGACGGAGTGCTGACTCTTGGTGGTGTCAGGCGTAGCCAGTATACTAGGGGCTGCACACGGTCACTGGTTTTGGGTGCTGTCATCACAGCATGCCTGCAGGGGGTTCTTCAGGAAAGTCCACATACAGTCCATCTGCTGTGCACATAATTTTCGCCTTTAGGGTGCACAGGATGTCTCTCCCCAGCAGATTGATGGAAGTGTTGGCCGAATATAGTAGGGGAGCAACTATAGTACGTCCTGCAATCAGCATTGGGACCGGCTGCATGAGGGGTATCACTTGTGTTTTCCCAGAGAAGCCTATTGTTCTGACTGACAAACTGGAGAGGGTGAGACAGGAGCCGTTTCTCCCAATGCATGAGTAGGTCGCACCTGTGAACATAAAGGTATGTTCCTTGTCTTGTATCAGAACTGGTATGGTGGGTTCGTCCTATGGTTGTGACGAGATAACTGGTGACATCACTTCCCCCTCTGGCTTCTCTAGGCACCCGTAGTATAGCCAATTAGGAGGTGGGCCATCTCCCGGAGTCGCCTGGGTCTGCCAAGGGTTAATTGGACAATCTCATTTCAGATGGCCGCCTTGGCCACAGCCCCAACACACGTCTGACTGTTGATAACCATCGTGCAAGTTGGGGTGGGATTGGGAGCGTCTGTATTGTGTTCCTAGGTGGGATGTCCCATCACATTGTATTGCATGCCCCCGCATTAGCGGTCTTCCCCGGTTCATTGGCCGTTCTCTTCCTTGTATGGGACGATAGGTGTCCGCTGACGGGTTAACGTGAACATGAATGGTGGGAGTGGCACTGCGGTGGGATTGGGTAGAGGTGCCGGTGCTGGTTGAGGGGCTTGTGGTTGATGGGGGACTTGGTGTACCACCGGAGCTTGGGGCGCTGCTGCTTCAGGGACCTGGGTCTGGATGGTTGTTATCACGGGAGCTTGGGTCTTTGTTTTGTCTTTCTTCTGTTTGCTCAGTTCTCCCAGCTGCAGTTGAGTCAGTTTGTGGGCTAACTGTTTATTTAGCTCTTCTGTTTCTCGTTTTTTCTTTCTGCAGTTTTCTACATGATGGACAACGTGTTCTAAGAACATGGGCCAATCCATTTTCAGCAGTCCCATGATGTTATCCAGTTGTTCTTGGACCTCCTGTGGCATCGCCTTTTTCGTCATCAACATAAACAGTCTTGTGGTGTTGTTGGCGTTCCAGCTTCCTGTCTCATCTTTCCACTTGCGTTAGAAGGCGTGTAGAAATTTTGATGGGCAGTCCTCGTCCTTCAGGACTTCCCCCTCGAGCTTGGACCGATCCATTTTCTCTGGGTAGTGCTTTCTTAGCTCCGCCCATACTTGATTTTGGTGTCCGCCAAAGCCCACGTCATCAGCGCCATTGCCTGTCACCACTGCTGATAATTGCGCTGTGTGGAAGATTTCCTCCGTTGTCTGTTTCCCTGCCACGTTCATGAACAGCGCTTTAATGTCTCCCAGTGCCAGCGTTACTCCCACCGTACTTTCTTCCAATGCTGTTATCCATTTGTTTGCACCGTCAGTGAGGGCTGGCAGCCTGTCCGCTAAGCCTTTCATGTCCATAAATGACCATGGCACGTAACATTGTTCACGTCCTTTTACTACTAACGGCATTTGATGCGCCATTGCGTCTTCTCCTTGTCTGTTGTTCTCGTTGTCTGGGTAGGGTGTGGTCCAGCCACTCCTGGACTCTTTGTCCGTCGTCATCTTTGCCAGCGCTGTGGGACTTTATCGTTCCTTCCAGCTGGAGGTGTAGTGTTTCCTCGCTTTGGTATTGTTTTTGTATGCGGTTGGGACCACTAGGTGTTGTTCCAGTGAGTGGCATCCTGGGCGTGGATGTCTTCCGAGGCTTCTGTAGGAGGTCCACCTCTAAACTTCCAAGTGTGTTTTCCACTCTTGTCAGCAGATCCTCCAACTCGGCTGTGATTGGTCGTCTTTGGCTGCCATCCTGCAGGTCCTGGTGTGTCGCATGTTATTTGTCGGGTGACGACGCGGAGCACACCCATGGATGGGGAGTTGGATGATTCGGACTAGGGTCTTTTTGCTGCTGTGGTGGCCAGAGCTTCTTTCTGACCTGGGGCGGGGCCTTGTAGTCTTTTATTAAGTCCTTTCTGACCTTTCTCTCATAGTCCACTTGGTCTTGAAAACGGATCAGAGTACTTCCCTCTCCTGTTCTCTGCCGATACAGCTCCCTATCCTCTATGCCTGGCGATGTACTCTCTGTGTCTGCAGAGTCGGGCCCTCTCTCTTCTGAGTGTGTGCTTGAAGTATCTGACTCACTACCGTTGTCTGTCTCTGGATTTCTATTCCCACGTGATGTCTTTTGTCTGTTTGCGTGTCTGTGTTGGGCCCTTCTGTCCCTCCCTCAGTGTCAGGGTGAAGTCTCCCTGGAGTTTGCCTGACGTCTCTCGCATGCTGTCCTCATCATCATAACATAGTGGATATTGTCCTACTTCAAATGGGCTTTTGTCATATTGGTATGGTGGTGGGCAGGTCGGAGGAGGGGGAGCTGTGGGATAAAGTGTTGGCTTGTTCCTGTCCCTCTCCTTTTTCCTTCTTTTTCTATTTCTGGTTCCTTGCTGTCCTCTGTTATGATCTTACGCATGGCCCTCAATGTCTGCTGTTGACTGCTTCCTATATTTCTAAACCATCCCAACACCTCTCTTTTGCCCATTTCCCTGCTCCCTTATTGCCTGTCTTTGGCTTTGTGGTGTTTTATGTTAGTCTCCATCTCCATCACAACACACCACATTGAAGGAGCCTTCTATCGGCCAAGCTAGGTTTCTGTCATGCCATTTTTTCATGTAGGTTTGAATGCGTTTTTTGTGATCCGGATGGTGCCTAATTATCAGCTCCACTGGGGATCCGACCCCCTTGACGGCAGTTGCCCCCCACCTATTTTTTCCATGTAACCTTGCCTGCACTGCTTGCTAGAGATCTAGATATTTCTGGTTCCTCTTCTAAATCCCTTGTTCGTATTAGTACAAGTATTTTCCCTGCAGTGATGCCGGCTTTAACATTTCTCCCTCTTAAGGGGTTATATTCTAGACTTACTGTCCCGTCTGCCTCTGAACGCCTGACTATGTGTGCCCACTTGCCTGTGTCCCACCTTCGAGCCTAATCAAACCAGTTCCTCTGGTCTGAACTCTCTCCACCAGTTCCACTGCCTTCGAGTTCTCTTTAGGTAAGTTATTGTGGGGTTAAGGGAATGCCTGATCAGTGCACTCCCTTTTGCCCAGTTCACACACTAGACCGATTCCTCTATCAGTCTTCTCTCCCGGTCAGTTGCTTCGACCGGTTGTAGGCTCACAATCAAGCTAGTATTCTTTCAGCTTGAATCTCACTGACAGGTTGCCCCGTCCAGCCACCTGTGTTAAATTAAAACACAAGAAGCTCAAAAAGATATTTCTCTCTTTTTTTTCTTGAAACACGAGAGGCTATTTCCGCAGATCGCTCTGCTCAGCCAGCAGAGTCATTGAAACACGAGAGGATACTACCGCAGATCGCTCTGCTCAGCCAGCAGCGCCCTTGAAACACCAGAAGCTATAACTGCTGATCGCTCTGCTCAGCCAGCAGCGTCCTTGAAAAACCTGAGGCTATTATTGCAGATTGCTCTGCTCAGCCAACAGCGTCCTTGAAACACCAGAGGCTATTACCGCAGATCGCTCTGCTCAGCCAGCAGCATAAAAAGGAGTCACTAAACTGTATAAGGAAGAAATATGTGACCGACCACGACCACATTTCGCAGGAGCGTACTTTTGGGGAGATGGGGAAAACCTTAGAAATCCCTTTCTAGGTCAAAAATTTGATTATAGCAGATTTATGTTCTTCAGGTTGTTTTCTATCTCTCAACTTATTTTCAAATGATTCTGATTCTACGCTTTCTGTCAAATTTTTAAATGTGACCCGAATGTATGCGGTGGGTCACATATACAGTCAGGTCCATAAATATTTGGACATTGACACAATTGTCATTATTTTGGCTCTGTACACCACCACAATGGACTTGAGATGAAACAATCAAGATGTGCTTTAAGTGCAGACTTTCAGCTTTAATTTGAGGGTATTTACATCCAAATAAGGTGAACGGTGTAGGAATTACAACAAATTTTATATGTGCTCTTTTTAAGGGACCACAAGTAATTGGACAATTGGCTGCTCAGCTGTTCTATGGCCAGGTGTGTGTTATTTCCTCATTATTTCATTCATATTTGCTTTATAAAGAGCATACAAAATGTGTAGAGTTAATTTCAAGTGTAGTATTTGCATTTGGAATCTGTTGCTGTCAACTCTCAATATGAAGTGAAGCAAGTGAAGCAAGCCATGATTAAGCTGAAAATCGAAACAAACCCATCAGAGAGATAGCAAAAACATTAGGTGTGGCCAACTGTTTGGTACATTCCTAAAAAGAAAGAACACACTGGTGAGCTCAGCAACACCAAAAGACCTGGAAGACCACAGAAAACAACTGTGATGGATGACAGAATAATTCTTTCCCTGGTGAAGAAAACCCCTTCACAACAGTTGGCCAGATCAAGAACACTCTCCAGGAGGTAGGCGTATCTGTGTCAAAGTCAACAATCAAGAGAAGACTTCACCAGAGTGAATACAGAATACACCACAACATGTAAACCATTGGTGAGCCTCAAAAACAGAAAGACCAGATTAGAGTTAGGCAAAAAACATCTAAAAGAGCCTGTACAGTTCTGGAACAACATCCTATGGACAGATGAGACAAAGATCAACTTGTACCAGAATGATGGGAAGAGAAGAGTATGGAGAAGGGAAGGAAATACTCATGATCCAAAGCATACCACCTCATCAGTGAAGCATGATGGTGGTAGTGTTATGGAGTGGGCATGTATGGCTGCCAATGGAACTGATGATGTGACTGCTGACAAAAGCAGCAGGATGAATTCTGAAGTGTTTCGGGCAATATTATCTGCTCATATTCAGCCAAATGCTTCAGAACTCATTGGACGGTGCTTCACAGTGCAGATGGACAATGACCCAAAGCATACTGCGAAAGCAACCAAAGAGCTTTTTCAGGGAAAGAAGTGGAATGTTCTGCAAAGGCCAAGTCGATCACCTGACCTGAATCCAATTGAGCATGCATTTCACTTGTTGAAGACAAAACTGAAGGGAAAATGCCCCGACAACAAGGAGGAACTGAAGACAGTTGCAGTAGAGGCCTGGCAGAGCATCACCAGGGACGAAACCCAGCGTCTGGTGATGTCTGTGGGTCTGTGTCATTGACTGCAAAGGATTTGCAACCAAGCATTAAAAGTGACAATTTGATTTATGATTATATTAGTTTGTCCAATTACTTTTGGTCCCTTAAAAAGAGGGGTGCACATATAAAATTTGTTGTAATTCCTACACCGTTCCCTTGATTTGGATGTAAATACCCTCAAATTAAAGCTGAAAGTCTGCACTTAACTGTCTTTATTGTTTCATTTCAAGTCCATTGTGGTGGTGTACAGAGCCAAAATGATAAAAAATTGTGTCAATGTCCCAATATTTATGGTCCAGACTGTATATTCACCTGTGGCAACGCTGCCATGTGGCATTCCTGCAATTCCGCAGCCACGTCATTTGAAACCAGATACATCTGTATATTATCCTGTTGGAAAGATCAAAAAATATGACTTGTTTAAGTCTGAAACCAGTTATTTTAACAGTTGTTAGTTGTTTAACGCTCTATCGGCCACTGAGGCAGTGATCACATTTCCTCCATGGGATTTTAAACCATTGTAAATAATATCTTTGTAACTGCTATATAGGCCAAAATGTTTTTATGATGCATAGACCCTTTAGACCCATAGACCCTAGATTTCATGGAATGGTGATCTAAACAGCCACATAAACAACAGGGCTGATCCTAAGGCCATGGAATTCATCAACCTACTGAACAGTTTGGAACTAATGCAACATGTCACTAAGGCTACACATGAACATGGTAACACATTTGACATGGTTGTGATGAGAGGGTTAAACATTGACAACATTACAGTGTCTAATATCAATGTTTCTGACCACTATTGTATATTCTTTGATGCTCATTTGATTGTAACCAGGAACATGAAAGAAACTTTAGCTCAAAAGCGGTTCCTCGATGCAACAGCAGAACTGAAGTTCTCAGAGCTTGTTAGGGAACTGGACTCTTGTCATCTAAACTACTCAGTACATCAAATGGTTGATACTTTCAATAGAAATCTCATTAATACTGAGCATACTACTGAACAAAGTGGCCCCACTCAAGGTCAACAAGTGACTACGTGGTAAATCATCACCATGGATAAATAGCTCTGTCCAGAAGCTCGAGAGATCATGTAGAGCAGCTCAAAGGAAATGGGAGAAAATCTGGACTCGAGGTCCATTGTAGCATACATAAAAAATCCCTATTTGTATATTACAATGCTGTACGTGCTGAAAGGAAATACCATTTTTCTATGATTATTACAGCAAGTGGGAGTAATTTTAAAATACTGTTTTCCACCATTTACCAACTGCTTAATCCTGACCCTGTTCCTGACATTTTAAGCCAAGCATCTTTGAGTTGAGTTTGCTACGTTCTTTAAAAAGAAGATTACAACTATCAGCAAGTATTACTTCCACTGCTGGAAATTTCAATAGTCAACCCTATAAAAGGAAGGCATGTTGCAGAACTCTGTAGGATTGTAATAGAGTAAATCTTCCACCTGCTCTCTTGATCCTGTCCCTACTTTTTTTTTTTTTTTTACAATTTTCAATAGTGTCGCAAGCTCTGTTCTGAAAATCAGCATTACATCACTTGAGACAGGGGTTTACCCTGAAGCTAAAACTATCCACATCCCTTATGACGTCACCGTGTTTCTGCCGCACTGGCTGATGGGTACATTAAAATTTTCAGCAACAAATCTCATTCGCAATGGTTTATGGGATGAGTTGTTCCTTTTTATTTATGTGTATATGTGTGTATCTATCTATCTATCTATCTATCTATCTATCTATCTATCTATCTATCTATCTATCTATCTATCTATCTATCTATCTATCTATCTTGGGTCAATGTTTTGGGCTAAGGTTTTAGGTGAATGCCTGGCTTTGGGAACCCCATTAGCCTTTTCCTTAATGTAATGTGACAAACAAGGGGCCAATTCGCATCTACTCATCAAGACAAATCCAATGGTGCCTTGCACATCCCTCATGGACAAAGGGGCGGGGCTTAAATAGATCCTGACCTCATTTTAACATTTGACCTTTGCAGGCCTTCATGGCAGAGTTAGGTAACAAACAAGGGCTCAAATGACATGTTCTCATCGATACAAATCAAATGAGCTATAGCTCAAACACCTCTAACTAACGTTTCAGGGTAGAGGTGCATAAAGGTGACTGCAGGCCTGACTGAGGCCTTGAAGACATTTTCACCCATGCAACCTATCAGGGGAGAGTTACAAAAACGAGGGTATACGTACAGTATATCATACATAAACACTGACATTAATATACAGTTAAATTGTATCTATGAATTGAAATTAAGAATTTAATAGACCATTCAGATTTTACATTTAGATTTATTTTTGTGACTATGAGCACGAAAAAAGCGTAATACCAGCTTGCACTGCACAGATGGCAAGGTCAGCATGAACAAATGGCTACGATAAATGATTTGAAGGATCATTGTGGATGGTGTTTTTATGAAATGGAAAATGCTGGCTCAGGCAGTTCTCCCCAACACCAGCATTGCCAT